>SDVU01000122.1:0-19966 GCA_016256075.1 Dictyocoela muelleri | reverse complement strand
AGAAAAAAAAATTTTAGTCTATATAATATCTATTTTTGGATAATACATGTATTAACAAAGAACACGTAGGATACATATTAAAGATACTTGTAAAATCAGTTTTTCTTAAGCTCTGTTGTATGGATGCTAATTTGGGTCCATATTCTGGGACTAGTACCGTTGTTCCAGTGTGGTATAGCTGATTAAGACTTGGTCTTATATGACAATGAAGCAGAAAGGGCTCTCCTAGGTGTTGGGATGAGTGCGGCAAAGCATCTCGGCAAAAAGTAGTGAAAAATATTAATTCATAGAAGCCGCTAATTACCAGTATCCTGCCGCGTCATTGATAAAACAAAAATCGCGTATACAGCCGGACTTATGGATAGCTTAGGAAGTGACGTATTATTGGAACATCGGGAACTAAAGGTCTCCTAATACGGTAGGAGATAACTCTCCGAGTTAGCAGCTATGGATTTTGTCAGCATGTAAAATATATATATATCAAAAATTTTCACAAATTTATATTTGTTAAAAATTCTAAATTTTTATAAACGCGAATAATGAGTAAAATTTGAAATATCAATTTAATAAAAATATTAAATTAATATTTTTTTAAATATCAATTTAATAAAAATATTAAATTAATATTTTTTTTAAATATCAATTTAATAAAAATATTAAATTAATATTTTTTTAAATATCAAATTAATATTTATTTAAATATCAAATTAGCCCATGGTAAAAACTCGATTAACACTTTTCAAAGAATCAATCGAAAAACTGACAAAAGAAATTGAAAAAAATGTCCTTAAAAATAAAAAATCAATTAAATCAGAATTCAAAGAAGCATTTTCTAGAATTTGCGATAAATACAAAATTTTTTGCAAACTAAACGAATTAGATGAATTTATTTTAGAAGGACGATATACTAATCGTGATTTGAAGAGTCCTGAATATATCAAAGAGATTTATAAATCTTATGGTGTTGAAGATAAAAATAAACTTTTTGAGTACCTTGATGGTTATTCTGAAAAAATTAAAATTAAAGAACAAGATATGAAAAATGAAATTGACGAGATTGATAAAGAAATTGAAAATATTAAAAATACAAATAAGGAATATGAAAAAAAATATAAAAATCTAGTTACCAGAGTTGAGAGTACTATGCAGAGAAGAATTTAAATAAGCAAAAATGATGATCTTTTTAATTGTTTAATAAAAATTTTTAATAAAAATTTTTATAAAAATTAGTAATTTATCAAATTTAAAAAATACTTTATTTAATAATTTTAAAATCTTCTTAATAATTTTATTATTAAGATTTTTTATTGTTATTTTTATATACTGTCTAAAAAATCATTCTTAACTAATATTTATTTTTCTGTTTATAAATTTAAATTATACTGTTAATATTAATTTTAAGTTTATAGAACTATGATTTAGGATAATTCAATTTTTTTAATTATTAAAAATATATCTTTAATATTTACATTATTGATCTGGATAGTTATCAAAGAATTTGAAAAAACTTGGATTTTAATTTTTGGTAATATTATTTGTCAATAATATAAAGTTATTAAAAAGTTATTAATAATGCTTAAATCAGAAATAATAATTCGTAAAATAGAAAGGATAAATACTCAAGAAATAATTTGGAGACAACTCACTGGTAACACTCTTGGATGTAACATTTAAGTATCTATTTAAAATTTTTCAAAAGTCAGTTTATTAAATCATTCAGAACATTAAGCAGTAAAAAGTAAAGCAGTGATATTGAAGTGTTTGTTGTTGGTGTAGTTGATTATGAAATTTTCTGCTAATTGAAACATAAGAGACTCTCTTAGTGTCTGATGAGTAGGGTCCGAAAAAAAGACGGATTTTGTAAAAAACGTATTAAAAACTTTACTTTCTTGATTGTAAAATATGAGATAAATAATTATCATCACAATCTATTCTAATTATCTCAAAAACTTTTATAGTTTAAAAGGTAACATATTGTCACGAATACACTTTTATTCGACGGTATTTTTTTAACCGTCTTTTTTACGGTCCCCTAATGAAGAATGTTCAACTCATTAATAAAAAGAAGTGAAATTAAATTCTTGGAAAGCTTCTAATTACCTGCATCTTGCTGAGTCATTTATAAAACGAAAATCGAATAACATCTACATAATTTGTGAGAGATATATAACTTGAATACCAAGAACCAAAGATCTAAAGACAAAGTACAACTCTCCGGATTTGCACTTATGGATATTGTTTATTATAAAATGTAAATAATGATAAGTTTTCATTTCTTTTAATCTTAATAATTTTTGTTATTAAAATTTCTGTAACTATAAATAACTTGATTTATAAAAATACTTATATAAACAATTAATAACCCATTTAAAAAATCATCAAAAAATATTCTTTAAAGATTCGATTTTTAAAGATTCGATTTTTAAAGATAGGATTTTTAAAAATTCAATTATTTTTTTAAAGATTCGATTTTTAAAGAAAGGATTTTTAAAGATTCAATTTTTAAAGATTCAATTTTTAAAGATTCAATTTTTAAAGAATCGAATCTTTAAAAAAATAATTGAATCTTTAAACATTTATTAAAATCCACAATCCAATCACTCCTTTTAAATCTAAATTGATTTTTATAAAATTAAATATTAGCCAACCCCATGAATCCATTCCAAACATCAATCTTTACCAATCAACACTATTTATTACTCAAAAAAATTGAAAAATCAATAACAATCCCACTTCTCACACAACTACAAAACCAAATCACGGATTTTCTAAATGACTACGAATTTACAATTCACATTTTAAAAAGGCATTTCAGAAATCCTGATTTCAAAATTCGATCAAAAATATCTGAAATTTATTTTTTAATTATTCAAAGTATGTTTGACAATGACCCATCGTTCTTCTGCTTTGAAGAGTTTTTTATTTCTTTTTTAGAGATCAAAACTGAACATGGAATTAAAGCTTTTAAGATTTTTAAAAAGTTTTTGAATTATGGTAAGTTGAAAACGTTTTTAGACCACAAGAATGATTATTTAGTATCATTAAAAATTATTTATTATTTGAGCTTGAATGGAATGTATGTTGATGATGAGTCGGATAAAAAGAATGATTTAAAGAATGATTTAAAGAATGATAAAAAGAAAGATTTAAAGAATGATTTAAAGAATGATTTAAAGAATGATTTAAAGAATGATAAAAAGAATGATTTAAAGAATGATAAAAAGAATGATAAAAAGAATGATAAAAAGAATGATAAAAAGAATGATTTAAAGAATGATTTAAAGAATGATTTAAAGAATGATTTAAAGAATGATTTAAAGGTTTATTTTAAAAATATAAATTTTGATGATCCGGTACAATTAAAAATAGGAACTTACTTTTTTGATAAATTCCCCAAGTATCGTCACTTTCTTATTCAGAGAGTTATTGAAATGAAGAATAATTGTAATATTGGTAAAAAATATGAAATGATTTTGTCATGGTTACATGATAATTCAAGTATTACTGAATCTTCAAAAATTAATGAAAATAAAAATAATTATTTTCCAAATTTAGAAAATAATAACAAAAAAATTAATATTAAAAATCAGGTTTTAGAATCTATTTATAAAGAATCAGGAATAATTTCATTGGAGATTCTGATGAAAATTGAAAAATATCTAGATTTGTCTAAAATTAAAGTTGAAAAGAAAGAAAATCTCGACTTCTTAATTCAGAAAGTCGACGATAAGGCTCTAATAATTTCAAAAACAATAAACGAGGGTGTAGCAATTTTTGATATTTTTGAAGTGATGAAAAATTTCAAGATAAAACCAAAAGATTTAAAAATTAACAATTTCTCGAGATTTAACGAATTTTTATCAAAATATATTCTCATCAACGGATTTTCTTGTTATGAATTAAAAACTGATGATTTTTTAGAGAACCTTAATTTAGAACAAAAAATTAAAATTGCCAACACACTGAATATTAAACTTCCCGATGAATTATTCGAAATTAACATTGTCAAATCAAATTTAGAACCTGCTTTAAATGTATTCAGCCAAGATTTATTCAAAAATATTCAAGATCCAAGAGTTATACGAAAATATCCCTCTTTTCTAACTCCCGAATATTTAGAAATACTAATAGAACAAGGAAACGTATATCAAATAAACCACATCATGAATACTGATCGGCAAATATCTCTCTATAAAAATCATTTATACTCACAATTAAACCAAAAAATCGAAACCAATCGCAAATTAATTGAAGACATAATCAAAAATTATAATAATTATCCTTTAAACCCGAACCTGAAAATAATAATAAATTACATATCAGGCCAAATAAACTCACCAAAAATTAATTTCAAACAATTCAAAGAACTAATTGAATATCCAATCGATTACATTCTTAAATATGAGATTAAATCTGCCCATCTATTTAAGTTTATCGGAACCTTAAAAATCAACAATTCTACTTTTTATGATAATGATTATTTTAATTCTCATCAGTATTTTTATAAAAATTTCAAATCCTTGCCTTTCACAATTGATGAATTGAAAAGAATTAAAAAAATTAAACGCGTTGTTGAAGGATTAGAGGAAAATTTAGAAATTTATAAACAAGTTAATAATTTAAATATAAAAAGTTATAAAGATGAGATGGAGAATGATAATTATAGTAATAATGAAAATTATAGTAATGATAACAGGTATAATTATACTAATGATGAAAAGTATAATTGCGATAAAGATAAACTATTTTTAATAAAATCAATAATTGATGAAATCCTTGGTATCTCAGATAAAATAATTAAAAGTTCAATTTCTGGTCGTGAATTAAAATTTTTAAAGAAAAATAAATATTTTGCGCTGAAATTGCTTGAACCTAATCATGAGGATATCAATTGGACGAAAAAATCCGAAAATCTTGAAAAATCTGAAAATCTTGAAAAATCTGAAAATCTTGAAAAATCTCAAAATCTTGAAAAATCTCAAAATCTTGAAAAATCTGAAAATCTTGAAAAACCTGGAAATCTTGAAAAATCTGAAAATCTTGAAAAATCTGAAAATCTTGAAAAATCTGAAAATCTTGAAAAATCTCAAAATCTTGATTATTCATTAGGAGGGAGTATCTTAAATTATATTTTCAAGAATAAAGAAAATCTTGATCCCTACATTTTTATAAATTTCATTAAAAGTATTAAACAAGACCCATTTTTAGTAATTAAGAACAAAAGGATAATTAATTTGTTAGGAATAGAAAAATATTTAGAATGTTTAGAAGTGATCACAAGTAAAAATTATGAAGTTGATAATAATAGTAATGAAGTTGATGGTAATGATGGCAATAGTATTAATGATCATTGTATTGATGATGACTCAAAATTAAGTTCTAATTCATTATTGGAGATCAAAAGAAATAAAAATTTAAGCTCGACAGCGGAAATAAAAGAAATTTTTAAATCAAGAAAGAATAAAATTAGCCTCGATAAAAATGAAATTGATTTTTCCTTTTTATCGAATAAAACGATACTGGAGAATCTTGAATATGTCAATATTTCAACAATTGCTGGTGATAGGTATGTTTTTAAGTATGATTATTTTTTTAAATATCGATCTAATATTTATAATTTGGTTAGAAAGAGGATTTCAAGTGATTTATATGAAATTATAAATTCTTGTGAGTATGAAAGTCTTCAATTTCTGATTGAAGAGCTTAAAATTTTGAAAAATTTTTATCTTTTTGTTGTTTTTTTGAAAGTGTTGCTTAAAATTCGTGATTTGAAGGTGAATGCGCATGTTGAAAAAATATTTTTAGAAATGATCGGAAAAGGTGATCCGTTTATTAAAAAGTTCATCTTTAGCACTGTTTACGGCAGGTACCACAAAATATTCTTTTTCAATTTTCCTGAAATTTATAGACAATTTTTTGATAATACCAAAGAATTTGATTTTAGCAGATTGATTGTTTATGAATTCAAGAATTTTAGAGATAGTTCAGACTGCAAGCTCATGAAAACAAGTAAGGGTTATATTTTTAAGACAAACATTCAAGACCAGTACCTAAAAATTGAAATTGACAAAAATATGAAAAACATAAAATATGAGGGAATAGAGAAGTTTAAGTTTCTACACATGATCAGAAGAAGCAATAAATTCTGTCAAGTTGCAAAATTATGGAGAGACATGGTGCAGAATAGAATATTAGGAATTTGTTTTATTTGTTATGGATCGATGATGAGTGTTGTTGGATGTAATTTTTGTGGTAATCTTTTTCATAAGAAGTGTATTAAGAAGTGGATAGAGAAGGGTAGACGTGATTGTCCGTTGTGTAGAAGAGAAATTTATTTGTGAAGAATTGAAGAAAAGCAATTTTGTAGAAAATTTTTTGAGTTAAATAAATGCTATTTTTGAGTTAAATTTTTTCGAGTTTTAATTTTATATTACATGCTGACAACATCCATAGCTGCCAACCCGGAGAGTTGTCTCCAACCATAGTCTTATGGCCTTTGGTTCCTGGTGTTCCATTAATACGTCACTTCCTAAGCATCCCAGAAGCCCAGCTGTATACGCGATCTTCGTTTTATCAATGACTCAGCAGGATACAAGTAATTATTGCTTTTCATATATTTTAATTTTTCACTACTTTTTGTCGAGATGCGTCGCCGCACTCATCCCCCACACCTAGGAGAATCCCTTCTGCTTCATTGTCATATTAGACCAAGTCTTAATCAGCTATACCTTTTAACAACTTTATTTTACTATAATTCTATAGTTATGACCGCTTAATGTCATTCCCTCATTATTTATTAAACTGACTATAAATAATTCACGATACTTAAATTTCCATTCAAGAGTGTTAACCACCGAACTATCTAGCCCCTTAAATTATTCCAATTTATGAAAAAAATCAATAAAATTTTACGAATAATATCAATTCCATTTTATGAAAAATTCAATTACACTTTTATAAATAGCCATTCTTTAATGTAATAAAAATAAAATACACTTAATTTACATTTTAAATTTTATAATCAATGATATAAATCATATATAATAAAATATCATCTGAATTATATAAATAAAAAGGCTTAATATTTTTATTTTGAAAAGACTAAATTTTCTTTATCTAGTTTTTATTGTACTGAATTTAGATACGCTTGTTATTAATTTAGATATTTTTTAATATATCAAATGTTAATCATAATTGTTAATTATTCCGAAATTTTTTTTATTAAAATTTTAAAATATGTAATCTCTTAGAATATATCAATATGTGATATAACTATGTTATTTTTAGAAGTTATTCCTAGTTTTTGTTAAATATTCAATATAATTAATTTTTTGATATTAATTTTTTGATATTAATTTTTTGTTTTTTATGGTTCCATGCCGTTTTTGACTTTTCATGACGTTTTTGAAAAATTATAAAAAATAAAAAAAATGTAATTAATGATGGAATAAGTTTGCTAATTTAAATAAAAAAGACTATTTAATTATAAAAGGAAGACAACAGTATTAGAGGTAATTTGAATTTACAATATGGATTTAATAGAATGTTGTTATGTTGTTATCTTATGACTTTTATGTTAAAGTAATAATCCAATAAAATGAAAAAATCTATTTTTTAATACTTTTGCCTTCCTTTTATGATTAATACTTTTTTTTATTTCAATTAGCAAACTTATTCCATCATTAATTACATTTTTTTTATTTTTTATAATTTTTCAAAAACGGCATGAAATATCAAAAAGGGCATGAAACAATAAAGAACTTTAATTTCTTTTTTTGATAATAATTTATTATTTATTCATAATAAATTCTTATTTATTCATTTTAATTTATTATTTGTCGATATGTTTTTTTTCTTATTGATCAATATTTTTTATATTTCCCAAAAAAATGGACCCAAATGTTCAATTTTTTTAAAAGAGAAAAATCTTCAATAACAACACTTTACTCGTCATATTTAGACTCATGGATAAAATTAAGAGATACGGGGAATATAAAATATTTGAGATTGATGTATAAACGTATATTTCAAGAACAAAAAATTATAAAGGAATTAAAAAGCAAAAACATTATTTTAAGCTGTAAAAACGTGTGTGATAAGAACAAAAATTGCGATTTAGATGATCTACCCATTAATGATTTTTCATTAAAAAATTCTAAAAAAGGTAGTTACAATAAAAAAGAAAAAGAGTATAAATTTATTAATTATGTAAAAGATAAAATATCAGATACAAAAAATAAAAATAATTACGATTTGTCTGAAAATGAATATTTAATGATAACCGAACATATAGACCCTGATAATACAGCACGATGTTTAAACCATTTTATTACAAATGATCTATTAAGCGTAATAATAGAAATAGATGATAATTATATTTATGATTTTACTGAAAACATTTTGATGATAACTCCTATTTATGAGAGACGAAAATTAATTAAATCATTAGATTCTTTGTTTATGAAACGATGTCCAGGTACCTTAATGATTACATTTGCCTTTTTTGAATGTTTAGTTGATGATTATTTTCTTTTTTATAATTTAAATAGTATGGCATTTGTTATTGATTGGTATGTTTTGCTACTTTTTAAGTCAAAGTATAGTAAAGTTATAGAGAAAATTTTTTCATATTTTTTATCTTTGAATGATAAAAAATCTATTGTTGAAGATAATCATGAAAATTCCTCAGACTCTGCCTCTAATAATGCCAAAAACACACATTTAACTAAAAAGTATAATTTAAAAAAAGACAAAAATCAAAATAATAGTGATGATTTTATTTACATCAATAACGATGAAAATCCGGAAAATGTATCGGAAAATGATGAAAAATCACATGATTTTTATAAAGAAGATATATCTAATAAAATACGCGAGCATTTGCTTTTAACTAACTCATTCCAAATTTTAATGGATAAGGTTTTAATTTCCGAAAATCTATCTGATTACGAATTTTTAAATCTTCTAATAGGAAATACTAACCCAATATTGACTTTAAAGACTGATAATTTAGAATTTTTATATAAATGTATTGCGCTGACCAGCTATTCAATACTCTCAATTATTGTTGAACACATAATTCAACTTTTTATTATAAACATTAAAAATGTTACATTTTCTGATTTTATACTTTTTGATTCATTTTTTGTCGATTATCCCGAAATTTTTCTTGGATTTTTAAAAAAGGAAGAAAAGTGGATAAGCGATGGTATAATTAGAAAAGTTAAGAAATATAAATTTGCCGAGATTGAGAAAGATGCAGATTTACTTAATTTCAAGTCTGAGATAAAGATATTCAAAAATAAAATTCAAAATAAAATTATGACATCAAAGATCAGTTCAACTGTTCAAAATGAATTAGATTTATTGTATTCTAAATATGATTTGGTTGATTTGTTGCTTAAGATGCAAATTAAGGATTCTAAGGTTTTTATTATAATTTCATTATTCCAAAGAAACTCCTTTTTATCGAATTTTGATAAAATTTCTGAAATTGTTGGTGATAAGGAGATTAAAAAGTTGTTAATATGTTTAGTTTTGTAAAAGGCGTTGATATTTTTGGGTTTGTCAAAATGATATAGTAAGGTTTTACAAAAAAAAATCTAACAATGTTTTAAATGGATGTTAATGAGTTCATTATGTCCAAAATATAATAAATTTTTTAATAACACTGATATTTAAGTCTCGTTAATTATTATTGGTATATTTTGTAAAAGTTTTTGTTGATTTATTTAGATTATAAGATTTTATAGATACTTTATTGATTTTATTAATTGTTAGATTTTTTAAATCTATTAGAAATAAAAAAATTGTATCTTTTTATGGGCTATAACTAATAGTTCCATTGAATAGAAATTCGAAATTTGGATATAATAAAAATGATAATCAAAAAAATGCAAATAAATAATTAAAAAATATCTTTTTTAAATAATTAAAAACTATTTTAAATTCATTTCCAACTAAATTAGACTAATTTTTTTGAAAGAATACTCCTCGGACCATCTATCATTTTTGCATCTTTTTGCAACATTCTGTTTTCTCATAAAAAATTTCAATCCTACCCAAACCCTATAATGTTATTTATTTAAATTCAATCGAACGATATAAATCCATCTGAATGTATTATAATTTTATGGAACAAATAAATTTTCAGATCGATTAGGATATGATAGATGTCCGTCAGTATGAAGATTACTATCTACATAAATTAATAATTCAGATGCTTGGTCAATACTTTTATCCCTCTGTTATCAATTTTCGGTTCTTAAACGGGTTAGGGGCCAAGTATAATTTGTCGTTTATCTATGCTTGTAAGAGTAAATTAAATGATTTTTATTTGAAATAAGCGTAAAATCACAAGTTATATTTAGATATAAATTTGGAAATTCTTTAATAATCATATACAGAAGTTTCTGAAAATTCCCGTAAAACGTAAATCATTATAAACTTCCATATATGGCCGTGATATTTTCTAATTTTATATCTAAATATAACTTTTGTTTTTATGCTTATTTCAAATAAGAATCATTTAATTTACTCTTACAAGCATCGATTTCCTAAAAATTAGACAGATCCCTAACCCGTTGGAGAACCCTATTTTTTAACAAAAACGATTCTTCTTCAGGTATTTTCAATATCAACTAGAATCAGTGTTTTTAGGCCTTTATCCGTCAGTATTCGTAGTTTATCATTAGGGGGATTTATTATTTTATTTTGCATATTTACATAATGTCTATTTTCGTCTTGGATTTTTTTTACAACACAAATAATAAAAAAATCATTTTAGAGAAAAAAAGATTTATACCCTTAAATGATAAATTCTACAAAATTGAAAAACGCAATGACATTTATCAAAACTTTTCCGCTAGAATTTAAATACGACCAATAAGAACAACAACTTTGGCGTATGCTTTGTAGAACTTTTGTCAAGAAAACAATAAAATCAGTTGTCGGCAATCATAGGATCTCAATTAAGCATGATTCTAATTCCTTATAATGCTATCTGTAGCACACGAGAAAATAAATAGTAGAGAAACTGTCATTGGAAAGATCAGTTTTAAAGATAAGCAGATTGAAGATTTCACGGCGTTTGACATTCCTTTGAAAAGATTGGGTTGTCCGGTGTTTAATGATCTTTTTTCATTTTTAGGTCAAGATTTAACATGCGAGTCTGTGGCTCGATGTTACTTGCTAAATCATTTTTCTGAGGATAATTTTGAGGATCTTAGAGTAAGTTTAAAAGATAAAAAGGCTTTCTTAGCTGTTTATAAAAAGCGGGATTAGGCACACTAGATATCTTAATTTCATAGATGGTTGCATATATATGCCTCATAAAACGTATGTGTTAGATTTAAAAGAATAAGCAGATACACTTAAATTAGATAGTGTTCTTATTAAATCCTAAATTGAGAAATGCATTAAAAAAGTTTAGAATAAAAAAAAGAAAACATTCTTCTAATCAATAGTGATGCAGCTTGTTAAATGATCAAAGCGTGTAAAGAACTAAAAAAGGAATTCTTGAACATGTTTCACGTCACCTGTCTGGCTCATATAATTCATGATTGTGCCTTGAAGATTAAAAAAAATTTAAATAATGTTAATAATTTCTTTGCTTCGATTAAGGCATTGACAGTAAAAACAAGACGAGAGAAGCACTATTTCTTGAAATTTGGTCGCCGCCACTTGTGTTCATAACAAGATGGTCCAGCTGGCTTAAAGCAGCTTAATATTATTCCAGAAACATAAATATCGAGAGAATAATAGTTTTAAGCATAGAAGACGAAGGCATCTTATCAGTAATGCAAAGAGGGCATTGAATCTAATAAACTAGTAGATCAATTAATTTCTATCAAAGAGAACTGCAGTTGTTTTATAGAGATTATGAATGGGTTTGGAAAATCTAAATACACGATTGGTAATTTCCTTATTGCCATTTAAAATTTAAAGAAGATCAGGTAAGAGAAAAAAAATATATCCAGAGTCGTTCGTGCTGTTAAAAGTTATGCAGATAATATCATCAGCCAATCAAAATAATTCTTCTGAAAAATATGAAAATCTTAAAGAATACATGCCTACCTCGGTTTCTGTAAAGCTAAGAATTTCTATGCATGGTAAACTATTGGCCAAAAATCATAATTTTAAAACCGAAATGTTTATTCCTATTTCGCAAACAATTACAATTCTAAATAAACACTTCTCTTAATTTTGTTTTTAAATTTACCTACTTTTTATTTATCATGTTATTTACTTTTGTATAAAAATTATGCAAATTTGCAAATTATGCAAATTCGCAAAGTTGCAAAATTTTTATGAGTATTTCGCATAATTTTGTTCTTCCTAGTTATCATATAATTCCTTTTATACAGTATAGCATTTATAAAATTCACCCAATACCCTGATAACCGACTAGTACCGGTTTATTTTCCATGTATTTTCTGAGCAATCGATTAATTTCGATTTAATACTTGCAATTAAATTTTTTTAAAACATTTAAATGAGATTTTGGTACTAAGCCCTACCAAATGACACAGATTTGGCACCTTAAAATGACTCTTATGGTAATAACAATATGTTTTCAGTATATATAAAGACGATATTAGAGAAAATCAGGAATATATTAATTAATAATAAAATTGATAAACTACTTGTTTTTCACTAATATCATCTTGAGATATAACGAAAAGATTTTTTTATTACCTTTAGAGTCATTTTAAGGTACTAAACACGGATATTTGTGGAAATTTTTTGTTCACAAGACTATTTGTATTTTACATGGTTAGGTTTCAATTAGCAGAATTCTTAACTCGCGGAATTCTAAACTCGCGGAATTCTCAACTAGCGGAAAAAATAAAATTTTTAACTCCCTAAAATGGATAATTATTTTTGGATGCTCAGATTGAGGAAATGAAATGTCTTCGTAGTAGATAATTTTTATTTTCGATCAGATAAGAGCCGTAGTAACAGAAAATGTTACTAATATGTTCAAATGACAATTGTGATGTAAGAGCTACCACATTGGGTCAGAACTTAGTAAATTTAAAGGTCAACATTATCATACAAATGATGAATAAAAAATCTTGGCAATTCAATTTGA
Organism: Dictyocoela muelleri; assembly: GCA_016256075.1. Classification (NCBI taxonomy): domain Eukaryota; kingdom Fungi; phylum Microsporidia; genus Dictyocoela; species Dictyocoela muelleri. The sequence goes on along the minus strand of SDVU01000122.1, from coordinate 6,873 downwards.
AAACTTAATCGTAGCTTTAATTCAACAAGAACCCTACAAACACCCTCTGGATATATATGAATTAGCTAGAAGTACTTTAGCGGCAAATTACTCGGGAATGCTTGACATATATAATTCTACCTGGGTTTGAGTTTCAAAAAGTAGTATATATCGTTGGAAATCTAAATAAGTACCGATTGGAAGGCTTGTAGAAGAAAATTATTTTGATTTTGATTTTTTAACCGCCTTTGCTCGTAAGCGCAAAAGCGGACATTTGCGCAAAAATTAAAAAAAAAATAAAAAAATTATTAACCCCGAAAAATCAAAAAAAGCGAAAAAAATATTCATTTATACTAGCTTAAAAAAGTTATTCCTCAAATAAAATCCAATTTGACATATTTCATTCATTTTTAAATATAATTTATCAGTTTTTAAAATTTTTTTGAGTTCAAAATTAAATCTAAAAATTCTCTGCATAATTCTTTTCAAGATATATAATCTCTTGGTCTTTTTTATTAATGAAAAGAATTAATATATGTTTAGATTGTTACATTCGAGATTTAAAATTTTATACAAGCCTCGAAAATATTATTAGCAGCAGAAATTTTTTTAATACAGTCTAAACAACGCAAAATCTTTTTAATCACGTAGTTTTTGAATTTTCTGAATAATTTTTTTTCAATTATAAATAAATAATTTTTTATTCAACATAATAGTGATGAAATAAGGGTCTAAAAATATTTTTTAAAAATTTTGCGCAAATGTCCGTTTTTGCCAAAAATTCCCGTGCCTATATATCGTTGGAAATCTAAATAAGTATCAATTGGAAGGCTTGTAGAAGAAAATTATATTGATTTTGATTTTTTTAACTTTCCATTGATCGTGATATGCTTTTACTTGCGAGTTTGGTAGAGATTTAATATGGATTTTAGGAGATATTGATTACATAAGGGTTTTTACAGAACCAAGAGTCTTTAATGTTGTTATGGAAGGTACCTTTAAATAATCATCATCTTCACTTTTCAAATATATATTATTCATGGAGTATTTGCTGGTCAAAGCTTTCTATTGATCTATTGTTTATTAAATGCAAAAACTGAAAGATTGTATACAAATGTCTTCACTACAATCAGAGATAATCGGCAAGAACTAAATGTTGCATTTGAACCAGATTCAATACATATTGACTTCGAGCAAGCCACATTTAATTGACTTAGAACTGTTTTCCTTTTGTCACAAATTAGAGAATTTATTTTTACTTTGGTCTATCAATATGGAGACGTTTTCAGAAATTAGGACTTACATCACTTTATCAGGAAAATCTTAATTTTAAAAATTGTGTACAGCTTTTTTTTCTTTATTCCTTATTCCAATTCACGATATTGATATAGCTTGGGAAAATATTTCTATTATTTGCCCCGAAGATAATATGAATGCACTAGAGTTGAAAGATTATATTTATAACACGAGGTTGTCTAATCAAAAACAAAACACTGTGTAGTCGTAAAACATGGAATCATTTTTGACTCTTAAGAGAAGGACCAAAAAATTCAGCCGAAGGATTTCATTCCAAATCGAATAAAAAAATAAATAAATCTACATAAAGTTTTGAGGAGATAGGTACTGTCAAAAAACTAATTCAAATTCAATCGGAGTTTGAGCTTAGAAGATTACTGAGAAGTGGAAGGTTAAAAAGTTGAAAAAAATATATGTTCTTCAAGAAGAAAAAATTAAAAGGCTTTGGGAACAGTACCAAAACAATCAGATAAGTTTAAACACATTGATGATGAAACTTAAAGAATCTATTAAACTGGATATTTAAACCTTTTTAATTATATTATACTATTTTAATGAATTATACGTGTTAATCATTAAAACACTGTTAAAATTTATATGTTTTTTTTAAAAAAAAATGTTTAAATGTTTTCTTTTCCGCGGGTTGATAATTTCGCGATTTGCGAATTGAGAATTGCGAATTTCGCGAATTGTGAATTCCGCGAGTTGAGACTCCATGATTTTATATACCCATGACAAGGCGTATTATTAATATAAAAACGATGAGATGGGGAGAGATACGATATAATAGTAATACCTAATATCAATAAATGGCGCAGAATTACATTTTTACAGTGATACAAAATAATTATTAACTATGAGGTGTAAAAAGTGTCGCCAAAAATAGAAAATGGAGCATAGGCTTTATATATATATATATATTGGGTACATGATGCGGTGTGTTTCATATTTTGGAGCTCGTAGATCATTATAAGGTCATAGTATTTTTGAGAGAAATCGTATAGACTTATTAAAATTTATAAAATTTACGTTTTCTATTTCTTCATAAGTATTCGGAACCAAAGAGGCGAAATAAGATTTATGACTAAAAGGAAATTATTACTATCATATAAGCGTCTTTTCCAAACAAAATGGACCAAAGGACTTCATTGTTAATGAAAAAAAATAGGTAGACGAGATCATGAATTGCAAATAGATGAGTCATTGTTTAATAAAATAAAATATCATCTTAGTGGATTTAAAGAACTTTTATACGTTTTTGTAGGGATCTAAGTTTTAAGAGACAAGTTTTTTTTAGAGAATTGGGAAATAGATCAGCAGATACTCTATTACCTATAATTGGTCCACATGTTAAAAAAGAGAAGGAATATAGTATCAGATATATGGAGATCATACAATAATTGCCACAAAAGGAATTTAACCAATATACTGTAAATTATTCAAAATATTTCGTTAATACAGAAAATAAAAGGCGTATATAATTAATTGAAAATCTTTTAATGTTGACTAAGAAAAAAATTGGTTCTCCAACGACTTAGTCACCGCCATGTTTTTTAAAATCGCCATATATAAAAGAAAATTAAATGATTCTTATTTAAAATAAGCGGAAAATGACGAGTTAATATCAGATATAATTTTAATAAAATTTTCCGGTCTTATATGGAAGTTTCCATAAATTTCCGCAAAGCGAGAATTTTTAGAAACTCCCATATAAGGCCGGAAAATTTTTATTAAAATCATATCTGAGATTAACTCGTCATTTGCCGCTTTTTTTAATATTAATCATTCAATTTTCTCTTATAAATGGAGATTTTAAAAAAATAGATGGTGACTAAGTCGTTGGATAACAAAAAAGTCAATTATTTATATGATAAAACGATAGGCTTCAGTGTTTATAAAATAATTATTTCATTTTAAGTTCTAATTTAGGACTTTTAAGCCTTAGGTCTCAGAAATTCTAAATAGCTCATTTCGTGAAAATCCAAATCCCATCCAACGAAAATTCAAATTGCCCTCAAGTGAGGCGTAGGCCCCACGATGAGAAACACTGGTCGGTGCAAGGCCGTGAGAGCGGGCAGATTTTTTCAGCTCACTCTCATGGTCTTATAGAAAAATTAAAAATAAAAACAACTCAAAAAAATGAAAGAAGCAAAAAACTATTCCCAGATATACTGCCTCATAATGTTTTTAAGTGTCGAAGATGCTCTAGAAAATCTTGTTAACGAAGAATTTTTGCCATTGGAATCAAATGTCCATGTTGTTTCACCAATATGGAACTTAAAATAGATAAAGCTTATCTCTTTGGCGCAGGGTATAGATATCCAGTTTCGAAGTGTCGAAAGAGGTCTATCGTCTATAAAAACAAGTTTATAATAAGCCTGCAATTAATATTCATAAAAAAATGCTTGCTATATACGAGTTTCTTAATTAAGACACTCAAAAAAGAATAGCAAACGATTGTATCACTAAAAGCACGATCAAAAATCTCAAAAAGGTAATAAACTCATATATAGAACAAAAAAAAGTTCGAAAAAATCATAATGGTAGGAGGAGAAAACAATGTTCGGATATATATAACCGTGATTTATAAGGGTAAGCTGATTACTTCTCTATCTAAAACCTATGTCAATTTACCGAGATGTACCTGGATAGTAGGTCTAATATAAAGCAATACTGACAATATAGTGATTGAAGTTGTGCTAAATAGAAAGAAAAAGACGCTTACTGTTTTGATTCAAAAACACTCCTTATATGTTCTCTGATTATAACTGATGGTTATCCATCTTATCCCAAGGCCGTGGAAAACTGTTTTTGCAATCACGAAGTCGTAAACCATTCAATAGGATTTAAAAACCCAAATGGGTTTCATACAAATAATATAGAAAACCTTTGGTCCCAAATGAAATACTATGTTAAAAAGAGGTTAGGTATAAAAATGACATACATGAGAAGTTTTTTACATGAATTCATGTCAGATACTATTTTCTAAAACAGTGAGAATATTTAGAAATAGGTAAAGTTTGGTTTGAGGTACTATGTTGGATGATTGATAACAATGGTTAATTAAAAAGGATTTTTATTATATCTATATGTATTTTTAATTTGTTTCTATGAGTATTATTTTAGAGAGAACCCCTGCTTTTGCCCACTCTCACGGTCTTGTATATCATTTTCTTTTTTTACCGATAAAAAAATTGCTAAAGGGGGGACCCTTGCTCTTCCCCGCTCTCACGGTCTTGCACGCACTGGTCTAAAGACTAAGATTTATGACAAGTTCCCGGTTTACAATAATTCATTACATTAATTTTTTAAAAATGTGTAAATAAATTATTTAAAAAGTCCAAAATCATTATACTAGAAATAAAATAAAAAAATTTAAACGCTAATTTATTAATTAACAGATATCAATACTTTGCTCATATAAAATAAAGAATCACGAAAACTAACAAATAATAAAAAAATAGATCAATGCAAAATCTATAAATAATATTTCCACAAATATATTCATAAATCAAGAAAATAACAATACTTGACCAAAGTATATTAAAAACATGAAAATAAATATTAATGCATAAAATAATAAACGGAAATATAACAAATATTGTTGGTTTATCATTACTATCGATAAGTATTAGTAGATGGAGTAATAAGATATCGTATAGTTTTATACTGTCATTTGTATGTCTATCATTTGTTAATTCTGCATCTTTTAATTCATCATTTGTTAGCTCATCATTACGAATATTAGTTTCTATTAATGCCTTTGTATCATCGAGATCATTTTCGTTTGATTCATTCATGGGGAGTTATCTTTTTAATAATAAATTTAAAATATTCAGTTAAAAAGTGATACTTTTATCAATATTTATGTTAAGCAATTTTTATTGATAGTTATTTTCCGATTTTTTAATTGATTAAAAATTTAAGTGATTTTTATCAATATTTATATTGAGGAATTTTAACTGAGAGTTATTTTATGCTATGTTAATTGATTTTAAATTATTTTAAATTATTAAACATTAATAATATTAATTTGTCCCGAAAACTTAGTAATTACACTATTGAATGTAAAAATTAAATAAATTTCTACTTATCACGCCGGCTTCACTTTAATGAGAGTGTAATATTAAGCAGCCAATAAATGTAGTTTTATACAGTTTTTCAGTGTATTATAGCTTATTGTTATTTGTCTGGTCTGAAAATGTGGCAGAAGAGACTATCTTATGTTTGTGAATGAATGTTTTGATTAATCTCGGCAAAAACAGTAGTAGATCAAAAAATCATGAAAAGCCTCTAATTACTTTTATCCCGTTGATTCATTAATAAAACGAAAATTAAATATACAGTCGGACCTTTGGGTAGGTTATTAGAGACGTATTATATCTTGTACTCATGGAATTAAATGCCTAAGACTAAGATTGGAGTGTGGTATAACTGATTAAGACTTGGTCTAATATGACAATGAAGCAGAAGGAACTCTCTTAGGTGTGGGGATGAGTGCTGCGATGCATCTAGGCAAAAAGTACTGAAAAATAAAAATTCATGAAAAGCCACTAATTACCTGTATCCTGCTGAGTCATTGATAAAACAAAGATCGCGTGTACAGCTGGGCTTCTGAGTAGCTTAGGAAGTGACGTATTATTGGAACACAAGAACCAAACGTCACAGACCACGGTAGGAGACAACTCTCCGGGTTGACAGCTATGGATGTTGTCAACATGTAATATATATATATATATATATATATATATGACTAATATTAGAGAAAACACCCTAAGTAAATGATTATAGATATTGTTAACATGTAATATAAATATATATAGACTTTGAATATTTTATTATAAATTATAAAAAATTATTCACTAACTATTCTTAGGAAGGCTGGTAGCTCTTCATACAGAAGAGCTCTACATAAACCGATTTCATATTTAAGTTTCTTATGATTTTTTGAAATGGGCAGGCTTTTTAAGCTAGTGCGGCTTCTTATATATTAAATAGCTTACCTATTTTCTACAAATCACAGGAAGCTTAAATATTAAACCAGTTTATCTAGATTTCTTCTGTATGAAGAGCTACTATACTTTAAAAAAATGTTTTGTCACCAAAACTATACTATTTCTATAGCATATTTCAGACAAAAAGATATAAAAAATATGATATTTTAGAATTAATCATAAATTGTATTAAAATGCCGGTATATTATATTTTTATAAAAGTAGCGGGATAAAAATTTATATGAATGATCATAAATTTCGGTATAAAATGAATATTAATGGATATAAAAGGCTCATTTGGTATTTGTTAGTATTACAAAAACGGGTTTAGTACCGGAAAATTTATATAAATGGTTTTTTTGAGTGTTGGATTGATTTTTTTGTATACTTTTTTTCTATCGAAACTTCTGTAATAACTACTTATTTGATACACCCGGGTTTTCCAAATATAGAATATTATAAAAAACTAAAAACATATTTGGAATTATATATTCGAAAACTCCGGAACGTATATTATTTTTTTCTTAATTTTATATTTTTAATATATTTGAAGCTTCGCTTCAAATATATTAAAAATATAAAATTAAGAAAAAAATAATATACG
>SDVU01000121.1:0-19975 GCA_016256075.1 Dictyocoela muelleri | reverse complement strand
CTATAGAATAAAAAAATATAAATTTCATAATTAAAAATATTTTTGTAAAACGCAAAATCTAATGAATGCATTATTATATATAAACAGAGTAGATATATACTGATTTAGAATATAAAATACGACAGTCAACTCTATCATAAGCATTATGTATTTCAAACCTATTAATTAGTTTTTTCTATAATGGCTTCGCGTCTGATCGCCATAAATCGAGTATACGAAAACTATCTTTTTTATAAATTCGTCAATTCGTTACAGAGATATTGAAAAAATTGTCTTTACATAAAATTTAAAATTATCAATAAAAATCTGCGTGGGAGAGAGGATGACAAGGATATGCGAATAACCCTTACCATCTGTATATATTAAAATCAGACATTTTTTGTATCATTTTCAACGCTGCAACAGAAGTCTCCTCAGGCGAGTTCTCTTAAAATCGCTGAGAGCGCTGCGCGAGAACTCGTTACATTTATTTTCAAATTTAAGCAATTATTAAGTTTTAACATGAAAATTCGGTAAGGAGGTTTTAGACATCCTCTCTATAAAAAGTTAATAAATTAAAAAAATATAGAAATGCAATGTTTAAAATGTGACGCGCGCAGCGCGATACCCGCGCCATTAGCAACACTTTTTTTTTTATAGAAAAGTTATACAATGAGGCCCGAACGCGCTAAAATTGACAAGCAATTATTATCTATACAGCTGGATTAAAGAACTCAAATAATAAATTATAATCAATATAACTATTTTTTTAATAAATTAGGTTGATGATAAAATTATAGATACCTATATTATATATAACGCAGCGCACCACACGCACCATTAGCACCACATTTTATAAATTAAAAAAAATAGCTTTACTGTTATAAAAAAGCGATAAAATGCGATCTTAAATATATTCTAAATTATACCAAAGGACATAAAAATATAGAAATAAAATTATTTGGAAATTAGATAATTATAAATGCGTAAAGGCTTTATAATAGAAAGGAAAGGTTCTCTATTTCGTTATATAACCCCCTCGAAAAAAATATCGTAAACGAACAAACATGGCTCTAGCAAGAACAAAAAAAGTATACTTAATGTAATATTATATACATATTGTAAAAAATCGGGGTCAATATAACCTTATAAATCAGAGTTTAGTCAATTTCAAGCATTTCCTGGGATTTACTAAACTTAGAAATATAGGCTTATATAAATAACTGGTTTTTACAATATGTCTATAAGACTATTTTAGTAAATTATATTTCATCTTGCTAGTTGCTATTTTGGTACTTTAAGATATTTTTTTCCAGATATATGGTATCTAAAGAAAGAGATAACTTTTCTTTCTCGATTATTAGGAAAATTTTAATTATAATATCTTATCTATTTTAATTTAATAAGAATTCGACACGAAATCTATATATTCATTTATAAAAAATAGTTATATCGATTATAATTTATTATTTTAGGTTATGTAGTCTAGAGGTACAGATAATAATTTTTAAGCAATTTTAGCGTGTTCGAAACTCGGTGTGACACTTTTCTTTAAATAAAAAAAAGTGGCGCTAATGGCGCATGTGGTGCGCTTCGCGCGCCACATAATAAATTTCCCTTAATATTTTTCTTGTTTAAATTTATACATCATTTCTGCATATAAGACCTCACCAAAAAAATAAAAGTTTATTCTAAAATATGTACAAAACAATATAAAATAAATATAATGTTTTTTTATTGTATTTTCTATATTTGGTAACTTAGAGGATTTTTAGAGATAGTGCATAAGTAATCCATTATATTCCCTGTTTAAAAATAGGAAATTGCTATGATTTATAAAAATTCGTGGGGAGTTTTGTATATGAGCTCAAAAACGCTTGCGGCAATTCACGTAACCCCACCTGAAGCGGTCTCTCGTGCTACCCATGATTAAATACATATTTAACAACTAATAGACATATTTTCAGAGATATATATGTGTGAGATATTTTTGTTATCAATTACTGGAATAATACACATTTAAATATACTCATATATATATATTAAATTCTTTATTTATTGAGAGATTCGATACGAAACTCTCCACCACAGCTAAATGAGGCCCTCCTGCATTATTGTCATATATATCCAGGTCTTAATCAGCATATAACTCACCATATATACTATATATCATTACTATAGTTTTATATTTATATGCCGAATAATCTAAACATCGATTATTAAATAAATATTGGTCACCATGATTCGGATCAGATGCTTAATATTGATTTCAATAGGTTAACGAATGAACTTTTTAGCCTCAATATTTATTAATATATAAAATATAATATAATAATCTCTATGGCGAGTTGACACCTTTTTAATAAGACGGTAACCTCAACTCGTCATATGGCGAGTTAAAGTCGTAAAATCTAGTGATAAAGAATTTGAAAATCAACAATATCGATAGCATTTTATATTACAAACATATTATTTTAGTTTTTTTATGCGACAGCCGCAAATATATTCTTAATACTAAACTGTTTCACTCCAAATATTATATATAATATTTGATTATCAGGAAATTTTACATTTGGTTTTTTAAAAAAATATTTCCTGAAGTTTAATTTTTTAGAAATAGATATCATACTAATTTATTACTGTTTTTTTGGGTACTAATCAGAAAAATATTTCATTAATCAAGTATTCGTCTCTGACTAAGCAAAGGTTTTATAAATAGCATATACGTTTTATAAATTACTATTAAATTAGTTTTAAAATTTTATCTTATATATATATCTGACCGATATAAATTATTTACGAGCAATTATATTATTTATATTATTTTACTGACATCAACGCATTTGTTGTTGTCTAAGGAGTAATATAAATAAATTATATTTTGTTTTTTTTTATATTTATATTCTTTCATTTCAACTCCATATTTTTTATTTTTACTATTATAGCAAATCTTTTCATATAGGCTTATTCTAATATTTTTTATTAATGTCGAAATTATCAAAAAAGAATTTTTACATAAATTTAATTCTAAATATAAAACTCTATCTCTGTTTTTTAAAATTCTTTTCTTCAGTTCTAAAATCATTATTTTATATACAAGAATTATTTTGAGGGATATTTTCATAAGAACTGTATTCTTTATGAAAAAATTAATTACAATTCGGTGCACTTTTTAACATGAATGTCCACTAATTATGTTTATAATTCTATTCTTATTTTATTTTTTCGACAGTTTATTATTGTAATTCTTATTGAAAATATATTTTTAGACAATATTTAAGTATTTGCATCTGAACTGCCATTCTTAATAGAAAAATTGCTATGTAAACACATATACAGATCCCGGAAAATGACATGTCGGTTTTCCGAAAATGAAAAAAAATTTTATTTCGAAAAACAACAAACCCCAAATATAAATATTAAAATTTTTATATTTTTCAGGGTAAAGAATTTATATACAGTTGTTCCCCATATTACGCACCCCCTATTTTTACGCCCCCTCTATTTTGATCATTTATTTAAAAATCCATTTTTTTTACATGGTTTTGCAAACTTATAGACCCATTTTGCAAAATTATAGACACATTTTTGCAAAGTTATAGACACATTTTTTCAAAGTTATAGACCCATTTTTGCAAAGTTTTAGACCCATTTTGCAGGTTATAGACTCTTCTTTTCAGGTTAAGAACTCTTCTTTACTGGTTACAGACACATTTTGCAGTGTTAAAGACACATTTTGCAGTGTTATAGACCATTTTGCAGTGTTATAGACCCCCCTAAAAGACAAATTATTACACACAAGAAAATATTATAGAAAAAATTATAATGAAAACAATCTACAAAGAAAGAAATAAGAGGTAACTTCAACGGGCTTAATCTGAAAAATTGAACTTAAAAAATTGTTAAAAAAACATCGTTAAAATTAGCTGTTAAGCAATAAAAAAAAATCGATTTTATACTCTAATTATTACCATATTTAGTAATTTTTTATAAAATTATTATACTCAATATAACAATAAAATGATTATATAAAAACTTTTTTTCTTTTTCTTACACAACAAAGAATATGAACGATGTTTACAAACATTATTTTCTTATGTTCATTTTTTTTAGTTTTTTAACCCGTTGGGGTGCACTTTTTTATTTTTTAGTAGATTTTTTTCATTATAATTTTTTTTTTATAATATTTTTTTTGGGGCGTAATAATTTGAGGTTAAGGGGGTATATAACACTGCAGAATGGGTCTATAACACTGCAAAAAGGGTCTTTAACACTGCAAAATGAGTATGTAACCAGCTAAATAGGTCTATAACACTGCAAAATAGGTTTGTAACCAGTAAATGAGTCTGTAACCAGTAAAGAAGAGTCTATAACTATGCAAAAATGGGTTTATAACTTTGCAAAAATGGGTCTATAACTTTGCAAAAATGGGTCTATAACTTTGCAAAAATAAGTTTATAACTTTGCAAAAATGGGTCTATAACTTTGCAACACCCTGTAACTCACCTCCTTTTATCTTGGCGCCGCTTTTCTCTACACATTTTAAAAAAAATACTCACGAAGCCCCACAAAATGACAATAAAAAAAACATTAAAAGGGCTAACTCTAAAACAGAAAATAGAAATAAATGAGTACAAAAAACTGAATCAAAATACAAGCAACACGTGGATTGCTGAAATATTTGGAATCAAATTTGGAAAAAAAATAGATCGTAGAACTATCAAAAACTATGTTAATAACGAAAAAAAAATTACTGAAGCCTTTATTAAAACATAAAACTTAAAAAACATTCAAAAAACTAAAATATCCGATAATAGATCAGAAATTAAAGGAGTGGGAGGATATGATAGAAAGGAATGGTGGTTATATTACCGAAAAAATTTTACAGGTAAAGGCTATTCAAATTTATAGGGAAGACGCTAATGGAAAAAAAAATGGTTTCCTAATTGAAAAAAAAATTAACGCATCTAACGGATTTCGGTTCTACAACGGTTTATGCCACCCAAGAGAATTGAAGAGAGGTAATGAAAGTATATTGAAATAAGCATGAAATCGTCTGATAAAAAAGGCCCCTGGATTCTTTTTTCATATATTCATAATTATTACTATATTTAGTCTTTTTTGCTACTAAAAAAGACTAAATATAGTAATAATTATGAATATATGAAAAACGAAACCAGGGGTCTTCTTTATCAGACGATTTCATGCTTATTTCAATATACTTTCATTACCTCTCTTCAATTCTTTTGAGTGGCATAAACCGTTGTATAACCCGGATTTCTCTATAAATTCAAAAAAGACATGGAATTGTTTTAAAACAATGTTCTGGCAAAAGTTATAATGTCAATAACCAAAATTTTGATGAATTTTTAAAATTATTCAAATCTAAACTTTCTGAATATGGTCCAGATAATGTTTTCAATTGTGATGAAACAGGTCTGTTTTACAAACTTGCCCCCCCAAAAAAAAGCCTAGTTAAATCTGCAAGAAATGGGATTAAAAAATTTAAAGATGGGATAACAGTGGTGCTTGCTTGTAATATGACAGGTTCAACAAAACTTAAGCCTGTAATAATAAAAAAATTTGAAAATCAGAGAGCGCTAAAGGGATTTGACAAAAATTATTTTTGCCATTATTTGCACAATAAAAGTGCCTTGATGCGAACCGAAGATTTTAATTGGTGGCTTTTCAAGCTTAATAATGAATTCAAAAATAAAAAGGAGAAAATTTTACTTTTATTAGATAATTGCACCTCTCATAAAGCCACATGCGAACTCTCAAATATTGAACTATTATTTTTACAAAAAATAGCACCTCAAAACTCCAGCCTCTAGATGCTGTGATTATTAGAAGTTTTAAGGCCAAGTTTTACAACCAGCAATTAACATTATATATATTTAATAATATCACAGAAGGCATTCCAGTAGAAGATTTATTTAAAAAAATAAACTTCAAAGATACAATTATTTTCTGCAAATATGCGTGGAATGATGTAAAAAAAGAAACTATAAAAAATTGTTGGGATAAAGCATTAATTTATAGCGACAGTATGCTATAAAACCAAGATTCAGAGTTTAAAATCACAAACTATATTTATATTACAAAAATAATTCCGAAATCTGAAATCATATGTGAAAATGATTTTATTAAAATTGACTCAAATGAAAAATTTGCCGAGCCTGTTTGTTTTATATATAGTATCGTTGATAATAATGAAAAATTTACGAATTTTAACGATAACTTTGAGGAAAATATCCTTATCATCAACGAAATTTCCTGTGAAAATGAAAATGATATTAATCAGTATCATTGGATGAAGCAATTTTAAATTTAAGGGTGCTAAAAGAATATTTATTTAAGAATGCTATCGAAAATGACGCGTATTGTGGTTTAAAGCATCTTGATAATACATTGACTGCCAAAAAAAAGAAAAACATGCGTAAAAATCTACTTGAATATTTTAAATTAATTTTATTATTTAATTATCTCCCCCTAATTTTTTGGCACCCTCCAATTTTACGCACATTTTTATGAATCCCCATTTATGCGTAAAATGGGGGGGTGACTGTATAAGTTTCCGGAATTTCATTTTCGTAAGTAACTTTAAGTACACATAATCTTGAAAAATAATCTGGAATTATGATATCTTTCCCTCTAATGTGCTTTATTTCAGCGCGAAATTATTTGATAATCTATCTCTAATTCTGTATTCTATCAAATTGGGAGTTATCGTAATTTATAATATTTTTGTTATCCGTAAATATAATAATTTTAGAACCTTTTATGATTGATTCGAAGTGTTTTAATGTTTTTATTATAATAAAAAATTCATTTTCTACTATACTGTAATTATTTTCTGAGCCTTTAAATTTGTAACATTAAAAAATCCAATTATGTTTTGTTTTTGGGATAAAGTAGATCCTGCTCTTCTAAGACTAGTGTCCGTGTATATTTCGTATATTTCATTGGGATTTGGGCGTGTGAGAAGTGTTTTTTCTTTAGCTTCTTGAATTATTTCTTCTAAACATTTTGTTTGAATTTCATTACAAGCTTTTATACTTTTTCTTTCTTAATAATATCGGTTATAGATGCCATTTTAATACTTAAGTTTTTAATATAAGGTCTGTACCATTGTAATATTCCTATTATGCGCATTAAGTTCTTATTATTTTTCGGGGTTTTTATAATGAGCTGATTTATACGCTTCGTATCAGGTCTAATTCTATATTTATTTATTTTTATGTGAAGGAATATAACTTCATCTTTAATAAAATGACTTTTTTCTAAATTTATGATTATGTGTCTTTTTAGTATTTTGAAAACATATTTGATGTGTTTAAAATGTTCATCAACGTCTTTACTGTATATAAGGATGCCATCTAAAAAAAATTAATAAACTTTAAATGTCCTAATAAATTTGTTATTGATTTTTGAAAAAAGTATGGCGCATTTTTCAGGCCAAAGGGCATTCTGGTGAATTGATATTTATTTCCTATTATTGTGAATGCAGTTAGGTGTTTACTTCGCTTGTCTATTTATATTTGATAATATCCTCTTTTTAATCCAATTTGAGAATATATGCAGCTTCCATATAAGTCAGTAAGAGATTTATGTATTTCGGGATATTGATGTGGTTCAGTTTTTGTTATTGAGTTTAATTTTATATAGTCGATTAATAAACGTACATCACCGTTTGGTTTAATTTCAGGAAATGCTGGTGAATTGTAAGATGATTGTGATTTTTCAATGATTTTTTGCGAAATTAACTCTTTAATATGTTGCTCAGTCTTCATCTTAAGACCCAGCAGAAATTGTATTGTTTTTCATTAAATAATGTACTTTTTCAAGTTTTATTAGTCTTTTCACTTTTGCAGGTTTGACTGGACATATTTCTCTTTTATAATCTTTAATTAATTTATCAAGTTTATTTATATCAGGTTTTATCGTATTCAAACTAAGATTAGATAAACTTATATTATTCATATCTGTTATTTGTTCATCGATAGTAAGACTATTGTTTTTAAAATCAATGATGCAACTATTATCTTTTAACCAATTTGTTCCAATGATGATATCGTCACTTATTTCAGTAATCAATGTTTTTGTATTAAAGATTTTGTGAGGAATTGCTTTAATCTTTATTTTGAAATTTGTTACTTAGTTTACACTTGCTGAATTGTTGTTCCAAATATTATTTTCATGAGTTGTGTATTTTTAATTTTTAAATTTAACATTTTTACAATTCTTGGAAATATAAAGCTTTCTGTTGAACCTGTATCAATTGATACTTTGAAAATTTTATCATTAATTAAAGCTGAATAAACTAATAGTTGTGTATTCATCTACACTTAATTAGGATTGCCTCATTATATTTTTTATAATTAAGTGTCTCTTTTTTATGACATTCATTTGTATTATGTGAATTTGATTGATGTAAAGTGTAATATTTACGTTTTGATGGTGGTTCTTTCATATCTAATATATTTAAAATTCTCTTTTCTATGCAAGTAATTCTATCAACAATTTCTTGAATTTCTGTCAATCCAAGCTCGTTAATTTCATAGTCTAATTTATTGTGTAATCCGTTGAAAAACGTTTGTTTTAATAAAATATTTTTATCTTGTTCATTATTATCTCCAATAATGTAAATTATTCTAACCTGTTCATCTATAGAATCTAGGTAATCTTATATAAAAAAGAAACTTTTTTGCTTCGTATTGTACAATTGTTTTTTTAATGTACGTATGGGGCTTAATGGGTATTTAAGTACTGTTAAAGCCTTGAGTTCATATTTAATAGATGTTATACTCCCCATATTTTCTAAAATTTCCGCATCAATTAGCAGCTCAAAAGCTTCTTTGATTGCTTGTTTTTTCCATTGCAGTAAACTTACAATGTTCGAAAATTTTTTAAACAATTTATTTAGGTCTATGTCGTGTAAATTTACTATTTTTTCAAGTTAGATTATTGCTTCAGTATTGAGTTCGGTTTTAAAAATTTTAAATGCTAATGTTTCGTGATTTTCGCGCTTTTTTCTATACTCTTTCTGCTTTGAATTCAAATTGTCTTGAACTTCCCGTAACGATATCGAGAGATTCATGAGATCACGAAGGAAAAGTGAAGTTATCGGAGACTGTCTTCCGACATCATTGTTCCAAAGCTTTTAGAATAATTAAAAGATTTTTTGTCCACCATGATTTTTATTTAAACTTTTCTTTTATACATTAACAACATATTACGGCTTATCATAAAAGCTGTACCAGAAAAGACCTATAGAAACATATTCTAGTTTCTTATAACTTCATTAGTTTCATATTTAGTAGATAGTCCCATAAAGGGGTTTCTGGGACAATATATTAGAAAAGACGGTTTTATTGATTATTTAAAAGTATTTATAGAATATTTTTTGAAGAGCTGCCACCATGCTTCTAAAATTGTCTACTATTAGGCTCGACTTATTTTAATCTCATGTTGCAAAATATCTTGAAAATATTATTAAAAAATAAGTGTTTTTTTTGAGAATTTTGATTTTTTTTTAAAAAGGCTATCCGAAAAAATCCATTCGGGTTTTTTAGATAGAATTGCAGGGGTTTTCACAAAAAAATCCAGAAAAAATTTTTAACTTTTAAAACAACAATTATAATTTCTAAATTACAGAAAAAAACATAAAAGGTGGTTTTAAATATTTATATAATGTTCTGAACAATTTTTGAGAAAATATTTTAATAAAATTTGTCTGTTATCAGTTAGAAATGATGGATTTGAAATAATACTCAACTTTTTTAGAAAAAACGTTTTAAATTATAAAAAAATATAATGAACAAATGTATGAGCTTTTGGTAGGTAATTTAACGTTTTTTTTGGAAAAAAAACACTCCAGTAAATTGTATCCAGGTATTAAAATTAAAAATAAATCGATAAAAATCAAACCCTATAAAAATAACTGGTTTTTTAAAAAAAGAATAAAATCGAATCAAAATAATTATGAAAAATTGAAAACTGTAAATTTATATTAATTTTACAAACAAAAAAAAATTAAAAATCTAGTTTCAAACTTTTTATTTTATGAATATTTCGAATTGCATAACTTATACCAGATACTCTTAATATTTATATATAGAATAAATTTTAAATAAAAATATAAATTGGGCTAATTTTGCAAACTGTAGGGCAAAAAGAGTCTAGTTTTTTTAATATATACCTTTTTTACTAATGTTGAAGAATTTTTTAAGCCAAATATTTGAAGAGGTATGTGAAGAAAAAATGAAGAATCTAAAGTGCCCGAATTTCTTATGTAGTTTAAAGATTTATGATAGTAAAAAATTGATTTTACGTAGCTTCGGACCTCTTTGTAAGAATAAAATATCCTTATTCTTCAATACGCTGTTTGATTTATATAGAATATCTATTAACATCAAACTCGTTCTTATCCAATATTGGTTACCGAATATGCCAATATCTGCTATGTCATACACCTTGAATATAAACAAATCATCTATATCTAGGTTTATAAGTAAACTTAGTAATAAAATAGTACCTAGTTATATGGAAACCTTAGATAAATAAATAGACCAAATTTAATTGTGAAATTGTGAAATAAGAATAGGTAAGCGCAAATATATCAGGTTCATCATGTTAAGGGGGGTTAGGGTTCTGAGAATAGTGGAGAGAGAAGATAAAAGGCCGATAATAGCGAAGATATAGAAAAAATAGATGGTGCTACTTTAACTGCTCTTGTAAGGAAGTATATAAGATAAAGCTTTTTTATATTTTCAGATTGTTGGAGAAAATACAACGGTCATTGAGCATATGGTTATACTCATTTTAAAGTTAAAATAGCCGATATTTTGCGGATCCATTAACTAATGTACATACAAATACGTAGAGGGAATTGGTGTGTGTTAAAAAGATTAATACCTATAAGATGCCGAATAAAAATTATTATTATGCCATATTTAGTTAGATATATGATAGTGGGAAATGAAGATTGTGCATTGAGGAAAATCATTGTGCTTGCATTAATGAAATTAAAAATATTAAAAAAAAATTTAATTTTTTTTTCTTCATTTTATTAATTATTTATTATTATTACTAGGGCCCGGTAAAATGCACGCACCCGGCATTTTTTTGAAAACCCGGCAATTTGATTTTTTTTATAATCCCGGCATTTTTGGAATTTTTTCATTTAAACCCGACATTTCTTAATTTTTTTATATTTATAATTGTTATGAAAAATTTGAAAATATTTTTAAAACATCTTTTTTGAATTCTTATATAATTATTTTTAATCATTAGAATAAGTGAGTAAAAAAATATTTAAAAACACCCCCCATGAAAAAATTATTATCTTATAAATCACTGACAAAATTCGTATTGAAAACAAATTTCTTAAAATTATAAATAACGAGCTAATTTGTACTATTTGCGATAAAACACTAAAATATTCGCCTAAGGATGGAATAAAATCTATAAAAAGGCATAATCTGTCACAAATTCATGTATAAAATAAAAGAAGAAAGGCAATACAAAATACATTAGAGGAGACATGCTCATGAGTGTGCAAAACGATTGTTTTGATAACAGGCTAATAACAGCATTTGCGTCAGCAAATATTCCTTTTCATAAACTACAAAATCCTTTAATTAAAACTTTTCTCCAAGATTTTACAGACAAAACTATTTTTGACGAATCTTACTATAGAAAGCTTTTATTTCCGATTTATAATAAGGAAATGGATAAAAATTTTAAATAAACTCAAAAAATGAACATATTTATTTATTATTTGATGAAACTACAGATGCAAATCAGAGGCATGTCTTAAATATAATGCGTAGAATATGCAGTAATTCATCAAGAGAAACAGTTTATTTAATACGTACAATAGAACTATCAAAAACAAACAGTGATACCGTTGGTCAAGAAATTATTAATACTATGATAGAATTATATGGGGGATCAATAAATTATGATAAATTGCATTTGATTATTTCTGATGCAGCACCATATGCAATTAAAGCCGTGAATGTAATGAAATTTTTATTTCCAAATATGAAACATGTCACATGTATAGCACATATGTTGCATAGACTATGTGAAAAATTGAGAGATATATCGCCAAATACCAATTTTATATGTTCTGAAATAAAAAAAAATTAATAAAAAGCAAAGAGAATCAATTAATTTTTAACGATATTACTAAACTTAAACTTCCAAAATTTCCAATAATCACAAGATGGGGGACATGGCTAAATTTTACATGTCATATTATTGAAAACTACGATTTATATAAATCTTTTTTATCAAAAATGTCAGAAAAAAGTGAATATAAAAAAAATATTTTAGCTACTTTTTGTAATCACGATTTTTTACATAAACTTCAAGAATTAAAAAATGCTGCCTTCCTAATTAATTCAATTTTAAATTTGGAGAAAAATGATTTATCGACATCACAACAAATTGATGTACTGGAAAATGTCAAAAAAAAATTAATAAATACATCTCTGAAAATCAAATATAAAGATTTACTTAAAAAAAATCCAGATCTTAGGTTTTTTTATTATCTGAACTTTATAACTTGTTCAAAAAATAATAAAAAATATGCATTTGTTCCATTGACTACAGTTGACATTGAAAGAAGCTTTAGCAAAATGAATAGAATTTTAGATGATCAAAGAAGATCTTTAAGTATAAAAAACCTTGGTATGTTATTGGCTCTAAATTTTAATAAAAGATAATTATTTTTTAAATTATTTATTTCTGTTTTTATTTTAAATTATATCTAATTAATATTTAAATTTAAAAAAAATAATTAAAAATCATTTTTATAAAAAACAAACATTTTTTTAATGAACAGGTCGATATATTTCAAAGTTTTTATGTAAAACAATATTAATCCGACCGCTTTTAAAAAAAAACCGGCATTTTTAGAAAAAACCCGGCATTTTTCTGAAAAAAACCAATAAAAACCCGGCATTTTACAGAAAGAAACCCGGCATTTTACAGAAAGAAACCCGGCATTTTACCGAGCCCTAATAATGACAATATTAAACACATAAAAAATAATAAAACATTTAAACCGATGCCTTATCAATATTTTTTTTATAGAAAATACCTAAATCGATAATTCAGAATAAATAAAAGCACATGTAGAATACGGACACTCCGCTATTACAAAAATACGGTACATCTGTCATAATATTTTAAAAGCTAACATAACATATAATAGAATAGCAGCAATCATACAAAAAATGTAAAATTTGTCGGAAAACAAATCAAAAAAAATCTAATTATAGCAAATTAACGGGTTTAATTATATCAATTTCGCCAAATGAAACCATAGCAACAATATTACAGGCCCATTTTCCATAAAATTTAAAAATTTAACAATCGAAAATTATTATATTTTAATAATAATCGACATTTTTTCGAGATATACTGAAATTTTACCTTTATATAGCATTGAATAAACAACACTTAGATATAAAATATAAAAAAAACAAAAATCTTTGCTTAAAATTTTGATACGTGATTTAGAAAAAAATTACGGCCGACATTTTAAGAAAATTCTGTGGTGAAAGATAAATATATAATTTTCAGTTCTTACAAGCCCCCAGCTACTCCTTAAAAGGGTAAAGTTCTATTACTTTGAGCATACAATATAATTATTATTTTAAATAAGCTCAAATCACGAGAGCTTTCTAAATATAAAAGAATTATATGCTGTGAAGATTTTATGGAGGGTTTCTAAAAATCTTCTTATGATATAATTCTTTATTATTTGGAAAGCTCTCGTCATACGAGCTTATTTAAAATAAGCATCATGTTGTATGCTCAAAGGAAAAGACTTTATCTTTTTAAGGGGGTGCTGGTGTTCGGGTCCATAAGTTACTTTTTATTTTATGAAAAAAATGATAAAATCTCACTCAAAAGATATCAGTAATTATGAGGAGAAGAGAAACTAGGGGAATAATCGATATGTCAATTTTCATGTTGATGAATAATACGGACATTTCCCAATATATGCCATTTATAAAAATATAAGCCATTTTTAAAAATATAAGCCATTTTTAAAAATATAAGCCATTTTAAAAATATAAGCCATTTTAAAAATTAAAGATATTTTTAAAAATAAAATCAATAAATAAAGAAATTAAAAGTGTATAAACTTAGTTTATTGAGGTATATAGTTTATACGATCTTTTAAGAGAATATGAAATTATTAAATATTTAAACGTGGAAATTCTCTCATATACGTAAATTCATATAAATAACATTCAAAATGTCCCTTTTTGTACCATGCTGTGTTTTCAATTTAGATTTACAGTGAAACCAACAGCTCTCTATTGTTTGGATATGTATAGAAATATTTTCTGGATTCAAGAAATTAAGGCTATATTTACAGATAATGCGTAAATTCCGGAAATTCTCTGATCCTATTATAGGAGCCTAGCAATCAGTAATTATAATTGTTCCCCTAGAGACGTGACTTAAAATTAAGGGTAAAATCGTAGAAACTCTTCTATCAGGCAAAATAAAGAAAGATGAAAGTTTGCTATCTCTTTCATCCATACCTAACACCCAATGCTGTTATATTATCCTTCCTCTGTTATATTTTCTCCTTAAGAATAAAGATTCGTCTATTTCGACAATCTTTCTGTTCCCATTTGCATCAATACCTCCTAACATGCGCGGATTAGCAAGTAAAGGGTCTTTTATTATCTCTCTAATCACTTTAAACTATTCTGAAACAGTATTTTTTGATTTATATAGATCGTATCCCGCATCAATTTATGGTTGTTTAAGTAAAAATGATGCATAGTTTTAAATATTTTTATCATCTGGGATTTTAACCCTTCAAATATTAAATCCTTCTGAAATTTTTTCTCATTATTACATGGTCTGAAAAACCTCACATACCCGTCATTTATTTTTTTTCTTTTTAATTAGCTCCATATAACCACTACAATCACACTTATATTTGTTGCGTATAATTCCTAGCTGTGCAAAAAAATACAACCTTTCCAGCCGTGTTTTTCGATCGAATGTTGTATAAAAATCACATTAAACTTAAGATTAATAATATTTTCTAATTTTCTAAAACCATTTGTCACCCTTCTCTGTATTTTTGACGATCTCATAAAGGGTAGGTAAAATTTTTTTGGAAATTTAATTAATTTATTTATTTATTTTGATTTAAAAATATCTTTAATTTTAAAATGGCTTATATTTTTAAAAATGGCTTATATTGGGAAATGTTTAATAATACTAAATTTAAATTTTCAAATTGATCAAAAATTATACTTTTACTAAATTTGGCATTGTCAAAATTTAGTAAAAGTATAATTTTTGATCAGCTTGGAAATTTAAGTATAATATGCATTATCAACATATAATTTGACATATAATTTATTATTCTAGTTTTTCTTCTCCTCAAAATTACTGATCATTTTTGAGGGCCTATTTGCTAGACATATTTTGTTCAAATAATATAATTATTTGGTTTTAGAGTTGTGGTAAACAATTCTAATAATAAATTTTCTTTTTCCGCAATTTCATTAACATATACGCATCGCCTTATGCTATTATATTATTATTTATAAATAATAATTTATTTAGCAACAATCAATTTAAAAGAATTATTTATAAATCATAATATAATATCATATGGTAGGGCATATATGGATAATGTAATTTGGAATTAAGAACGTTTTCCTTTAGAATTGTTTACCCTAACCCTAAAACCAAATAATTATATTGTTGTATAGAAATATGTTTATCAAATAGGCCCTCAAAAAGTATCAGTAATTTAGACGAGAAGAGAAACTAGAAGAATAATTAATATGCCAAATTTTTTTGATAATAATATTAAATTTAAATTTTCAAATTGATCAAAAATTATACCTTTACTAAATTTAGCAAAGCCAAATTTAGTTGAAATATAATTTTTGATCAATTTGAAAATTTGAATTTAATATTATTCATCAACATGAAATTTGAATATCAATAATTCTTCTAGTTTCTCTTATACTCAAAATTACTGATATCTTTAGAGCGAGATCTTATCATATTTTTCTTAAGCATAAAAGTAACTTATGGACCCGGCCACAAGTCCCGCCTAAAAAGGGTAAAGTCTCATTTCTATGAGCATACAACATGATTCTTATTTGAAATAAGCTCAAAATCACGAGAGCTTTCCAAATAGTAAAGAATATCATCATAAGAAGATTTTATTTTCTGGGGGTTATAAAATCTTATTATGATGATATTCTTTCATATTTAGAAAGATCTCGTGATTTCGAGCTTATTTCAAATAAGAATCATGTTGTATGCTCACAGGAATGGGACTTTACCCTTTTTAGGGGGTGCTATTGGTCATGTAAGAACAAAATTTTCTATATGTCTCAAAATACACCCTATATTAATGCATTTGCTATAATGCAGATAAAAACAATTGATGAGATATTAAGATATAAGAAATTAGACACTAATAGCTAAAACTGAAAAAAAATTTACAAAGGACTGAATTGCAAGTAAATTAGACAACATAAATAATCCATTATAGAATATATTCTAACTAATCTTTTTTCTCAAAAGAAATAATTAACTCAAAAATTAATTATGAAAAACATAAAGCAAAATTTAAAGAAAATCAATTAGTAACCTTAAAAGAACAAATAAAAAAACATAATATTATTTTAAAGCCAATGAAACAATATTTATAAAACATAAAATCACAAGTAAACACGATTTTTCATGGAATAGTCTTTATGAAATACTCGAAACAAATAAAAAAAATCTTATCAGTAAAGGAAATACACATCAATGCATATCAAATTGAAACATAAGAGTTATATTTTGTAAGGAAGAATGTTCATGAAACATTAATTCTTAAAAATGTTTAATAACCAACTATGAATAATTTGCTTCATGTTAACCTATATATATGTTTCATTTAACTATATAAGCAATTTAAATTTTAAATAGATATCCAATAATGACAACAAACATTACTGAAAACCAATACCTAAAATAAATCATACCAAAGCCATAATAATTACACAAAAACGTTAGGTATATTTTTCACCTGAGGTGAAAAGGTGGTTACTACAACGGGTTGGGCCCCCCCCCCCAAAAAAAAATAGTTTAAGAAAGAAGATAAATATAGAAAAACAATTAAATTTTTTAGCAATTAATAATCACGGAATAATATTTTTTTATTATTATTTATATTACTATATTTAGTATATATTAGCGAAGCAAAATATACTAAATATAGTAATATAAATAATAATAAAAAATATTATTCCGTGATTATTAATTACAAAAAAATTTAATTGTTTCTCTATATTTTTTTTCTTTCTTAAGCTCAATTTTTTGGGGTCCCTAACCTGGTTTATTAACTAAACACCTATATTAAAAAAAATAAAGTTAAATAAAATTAGATAAAATCATTTTAATTTAATATTATCTCAAGAGACTCACCAAATTCTATATTCTTATGGTTTCTGAAAAACATGAATATATTTAAATGAACCTTAAGGGTATTAATATTTATACTATAGCTATAATGTTTAATTTTTTTTTGATGGGACAATTATTTTCAATACATTGAGTATTTTTTTGTTTCAGGATCAATAAAATTATATTTATGGCAAACTGAATCTGAATTTTTTTTTCCTATTTTATTGTATGCTGGCCATTTATCTGACACAAAATAGCTTCGTGGGTCAATGTTATGATGTATTAGAGGGATAAGTGTATGAACATCTCTGTTTTTTACATGTTGCAGATAACAATATCCCGTTTTTTTTCAACGGCACCCCAAATCAAAACAGGCTCACCTAATCTACCCACACCATATTTCCTTCTTGCCCAGAAACTTTCATTAATCTGAACTTCTTTTAATACTCCGCCCAACATTCTTTTTTTTCTCTTCTACATACTTACTTATTTTTGTTCTGAATAAAGAAAGCAGAGTTTTATACATATCTTACCCTATTTTGCAATTTTTAAATATATAATCGGCTGAAAAGTGATTTCGATTGTAGAAATAGAAAGCAAACCTCAAAAAAAATAAAAAGATCAATTTTCGAATTCTTAAGTTTACAATCAGCCATTAAATTGGTATAGCTTTAACACCTAGAGCATTTTAGAGGCATTTTTATATTATACTTCGCACATTTTTTAATTTAAATTGGTTTTTTTGCAATTTCCACATTTTTTAGAATATGGAATCGATCCTATTGCTTAAAAAAGATAAAATATATTTTTATTTTCTGATATAAATAAGCGATATTGAAAATCTGTCATGTAATTGTTTCGATTCAACATAGGGGTGAATTTTTTTTATAGGTGTTTAATCAATGACTCTGGTAAGGGACCCCGAAAAATTGAGCTTAAGAAAAAAATAAATATTAAAACACCATAAAATTTTCTAGTAATTAATAATCATGGAATAATATTTTTTATTAATCGTTATATTACTATATTTAGTATATTTCGCGAAGCGAAATATACTAAATATAGTCATATAAAGAAAAATAAAAAATATTATTCCAGATTATTAATTACTAGAAAATTTTATGGTGTTTTAATATTTATTTTTTTCTTAAGCTCAATTTTTCGGGGTCCCTAACCCGTTGTAGAACCAAAAAGTGTATTTTTTTTACCTGGGGTGAAAAATGAATGTTTTTCGCATGGGGTGAAAACTTAAAATTTTATTGATGAATTTTATTGAAGAATTTTATTGAAGAATTTTATTAAAGAATTTCATTGAAGAATTTTATTGAAGAAATTTATTGAAGAATTTTATTGTAATTTTCACCTAAAAAATGGGATATATTCTACAATTCTACCTCGGGGGTAGAATTTTGGGATAAATCATTTTTTTAATATACAATGAAAACCCCAAAAATTGCAAAAAAAAATTGAAAGTCTATTGCTACCTCGAAATTCCCCCCACTAGAAGATAATTTTAAGATAAATAAAAAAAATTTAAACGCCTAAGAGAGCTCAAGAATTGCAAGAAAAAATTGAAAGTTTTAATGACTTACAACTTATTCAGTATTTATTCGATAATAAATATCTAAAGAAGGAGAATTTCTGCAATTTTTGTAAAAGATCATGCTTTTGCGGGAATATAAACAAAGTATTGATTTTTATGCATGGCGATGTATTAATTCGTCTTGCAAGAACTATAAGAAATATTCAAATATTCGGAAAGGTAGTTTTTTCGAAGACTTGAATTTGTCATTTAAATTAATTAAAATTTTAGTTCTATTTTACATTTCAAGAATTCCACGACTTGCATTATAAATTATATGCTCTTGAGCAAAAATACGGTGATTAAAATAGTTCATAAGACCGTTGATAGGATTCCGGATCCTATTTTTTTTGATGATAAATTAGGCTGTGAAGGAAAAATATTTAAGTTGATGAAACTATGCTTAATTACAAAGCAAAATCATGAGGGTAGATCACCGGCTAATAAAACAGATGCATTATTCATAATTGAATTTGATAAATAAATTTTTCGTGTTTTTGACTTGTTAATTGAAAATAAGCTTGAAACGACAATAGTTCCAATTGTATGTTCACAGGTGACGGCTAATACAACTATTTGGACCGATGAACATCGCTCATAAGCAAATTTAAAAGAATTCGATTTTACTCATGATACTGAGTGTCATAAATATACTTTTATTAATGAAGACAAAGGTGACAATACTCAAGCAGTCGAATATTTTAATAATCTGATCAAAAAAGATATAAAATCAAGAATGGCTGTAAAAACAGAAAACCGGGTAAATTTTTAAAAGAATTTTTTTTTATTATAATGAAAAGCAACCATTTTGGGAAAAAATACTCAGTTTAGTGCAAGGCTGTGTAACTGCCACAGCCAAGGTAGAAGTCATGAATGTTAAAATTAATTTTTTAAAAAAAAGAAAATAAATTAATCACATATTTTTTCATAATTTTTAACTAAAAACTTATAACT
>SDVU01000120.1:0-19986 GCA_016256075.1 Dictyocoela muelleri | reverse complement strand
AAAATTAAAAAATTAAAAAATTAAAAAAATTAAAAAATTAAAAAATTAAAAAATTAAAAAATTAAAAAATTAAAAAAATAAAAAAATAAAAAAATAAAAAAAATAAAAATTAAATATTAAAATTGTTTGAAAAATTGAAAATTAAAAATTAAAATTGTTTGAAAAATTGAAATTGTTTTAAATTAAAAATTGTTAAAATTAAATAAAATTTTTTAATTAGAAAAATACCGTTAAAAAATTATTGACATTCCCCCACATATTATAATAATAATTTCTGAAAAACTCTGATTCAAGGGTGTTAAATTTAAATATAGAGTCTGTTATGTATTGCATTAATGTTATTTTATTTGTTGCTTTCGGTCTACTTTTTGAAATGAAATTTTTGAGCGTTCCAAATACATTTTCGATGAGATTTTATTCATGGAAATAAGAAGGCAAAACCAAATAAGAAATGTTATTATTACTAAAAAAATGTCTTTATCTGAGAAGAATGATGAAATCACACATTATCCATAACGAGTATACAATCTGAGTTTAAAACATTTGAATCATATGCTTTTGTCAAAAATAAATAAAAAATGTACCATTTAACGCACCTTCAATCAATATGTATTTTAAAATAAGAGATGGAGAGAACAATGCACTTAGCGAAATATTATTAACTTTGTAAGGTTACAAAAAACTTACTGCATCTACATTAATAAGGTTATATTCATATGAATTGCTACATGTAAATTAAAGCCATTTTCATCTAAAAATAAGACAGTTTTATTTAAAAAAATTATTCTTGCACAATACTCAATAACTAAACTTTTGTGGTTTTCGGAATTTAAAGTTTTGAACTTCTCTTTATCTTTTTCAGACTTATACCACTCGATTTTACAAGCCTTTGAATTGTTTATTAACTAATTTTTCTTTAAACACCTAATGAGCACCAATCTGTGTCAATAAATTATCATAAGAAAAAAATTCGGTACTACCTCGGTTTTACTGTCAAAAAAATTTTCTTTTTTAGGAAAATAAAAAATACGTATATATATATGTATTCTAACATGAAAAAAACCAAAAAAAAAGTTACCCATATATCACAAGCATTAATTTTTACATACGAATGAATCATTTTGCTACGCAAAATAATTCATTCGTATGTAAAAATTAACGCTTGTGGTATATGGGTAACTTTTTTTGGTTTCACCATGTTAGAATACATATATATATACGTATTTTTTATTTTCCTAAAAAAGAAAATTTTTGTATGGTAAAACCGGTTTACATTTCGACTTATATTTAAAAAAATAACATATACCCTATGTATTGGAGAATTAATAAAATGAGAGATGACGAATTTTTTTTTTCTTTTAAATGACAATGAAAGCATTTTAAAACTGTTTGAAGCCTTGGTAATTATTAAAAAAAACTAAAAGATGCCCGAAATGCAAAAGCAATATGACAAGGAAAACAAAGAACACAGAAAAATTGGGATTATCTTGGTTTTGTAAAGATTGCAAAAAACAATGTTTTTTGTTGATTGATTCCGAATTTTATAGTTTGAAAATTGATTTTAAAATGATATTAAAATTTGCCTTTTACTTTATTCAAAAAATTCATTTTACATATAATTACATATAATTACATACTTCATAATTGTGGAATATCAAAAGACGGTTATGGTACTCTATTAAATCTTTTTAGAAAAAAAATTAAAGAGTATATTGAAAGTAATCCGGTGAAAATTGGTGGCCCGTTTAAAAAAGTACAAAATGATGAAAGTTTTTTGTCCAGAAATGAATATAGAATAGGAATAAATAGAGAAAAAGCTTGTATTTTCGGTATGCTAGATGTTAAATATAATAAATGTTATCTTAAAAAGGTTGAATATAGGAATGCAGAAACTTTATTACCAATAAAAGAATAAAAAGTTCCTAAACACGCATATAAATTTCTGATAGCAGGAGTGCGTACAATTATTTATTTTAAATAGGATTTCTTATCAAAACGTCTGCCATAAGAGAAACTTTATGGATCAAGAAACAAAGGTAAACACGCAAAAAATTGAAAAGCTCAGGATACACTTAAAAAAGATAAAGCATTACTCATATGGCATCAACTTATAAACTATTGAGAAACATTTATCTGTTTTTATGTTTTTTTGGAATTATAAAAACATATAATTTAGTGACTTTATTGCGATTATATTTAATAAATAAATTTTTAGCTATTATTTAAATATGAAATTTTAATTAAAAATTTAGAATATAAATTTTTTATTTTTTAAATATAAGTTTAATTGTTAACCGGTTCTACCGTACAAAAATTTCTTTCAAAAAATTTTCTTTCTGAGTAGAGTCATTTTTTAAGGCTGTTTTTCTTTTTATAGTCTTTGAAAGTGGCTTAGTTATTTCATCAAGGTATTTTAAAATTTTGTAAATTGATGATTTCCCAAGTGTTGTAATTTGCATCAATTCACTCGGGATTTTCCATTTTTTTAAGCGTTTTATTAGCTCGAAATAATGTAAGATTATGAAAATATATTTTTTACCGAGGGTTATTTTCTTTTATTTTATATTCTTTTCTATTATATTATTTATTATTTTTAATTTTCAATAATTTTCAATTTTCAATTTTCAACTAATTTTTATTTTTTAATTTTTAATTTTTTTTCATTTTTTCAATTTTTAAATTAGAATTTATATAATTCAAATTTTTAATTTTAAGTTTTTTATTTTATATTCATTTTTTAACTTTAAAAATTTTTATTTCGTATTTTTTATTTTTTAATTTTTTTAAATTTACTTTTTTTTGAATTTGAAAAGTTTTAATTTTTAATTTTTTATTTTTTTAAATTTATATATTTTCTTTTTTAATTTTTTTAATTTAAATTTTCTATTTTAAGTTTTTCGTTTTTTTAATTACTTTTAATTTGCTAATTTAATTTTTTTTATTTAATTTTTTTATCACTTTTTTATTTTTTTATTTTTCAGATTTTTTTCCATTCTTTTGTGAATTTTGTCTATTTTTTCGTAATTTTTGTCCATTCTATTTTGAATTTTGTCTATTCTTTTAAGATTTTTGTACATTCTTTTATGATTTTTGTCCATTCTTTTATGATTTACCCTGTAACATAAATCTAAGCAGGTATAGCAATATAAATTTCTTTGCCCTATTTCTGAAAGAAATGCCTTTATTAATACCAGACCAGCATCCTTCGATGGTATTTATATGCACACCATTTATTTGATTAACAATTTCAATCGAATAATTTACTTTAAAATGTCTGAAAAATGAATGTTCAAATTATTGTATCTATGCCAGCCATCAGAAAATATAATCGATTCTGGATCTACAAATTGCCGTATAAAGATAAAGATAGTTTCTGAATTTCATGTTTTGCATTTTCTAAGAATTATTATTCTAGAATCAGTACGTTCCACGACCCCTAATATCTAAACACCATCTACGAATGCCCTATTTAATATTTTATATTACCAAACTTTTTCCTAATAATCTTCTAAAATAATAACTCCATCACCCAATTTTCATATTTACTGCAAATATTTTCTTATCAATATTTATTTTTTAACATTTTTCATAATTTAAAAATTCGGTATCTGGATATTTCTAGCCATTTTTCAATCTCCGATATATTATAACCGGAAAGCCAATATTTCAATACAAGTAAGATTTTTAAATTAGTATAATATCGTTAGTAAAAATTGAAGACTCAAACAGATAATACAACTATCCATAAGGCTTCCTGGTACATCTCGCTTGTAAAATCTTTCTAGACTTCCATGTTAACATTGAAGAACAAAAACGAAATCCTTTTCTATTTAAATCTTCAATTATACAATTAAGTTTTATCTCAACTAATCCAATAGCTTCATCCATGGCTGTATTGAAGGGTATTTTTCGAAAAAAAACGTACAGCCTTTAAATTGCATTAATATTAGCACATTAACCCAAATAAATGTTTAAATTGTTATGAGTAAGTTAATTATTAAATATTTAATGATTAATCGTTAATATAAAAGGCCAGATAACTCAGTGGTTAACACTCTTGAATGTAAAATTTAAGTATCGGGTTCGAATATCACTGACGTCACTCTTTAATAATAATGATGGAATAACATTATTCAGCATTAAACTATAAAAATATAGTAGTAATATACATTTATTGCGTTGTTGTATAGCTGATTAAGACTTGGTCTAATATGGCAATTAAACAATGGGGACTCTCATAGATGTGAGTATGAGTGCGGCGACGCATCACGGAAAAAATTAGTAATTAAAAGAATCATGAAAAGCTACTAATTACTTGAATTCTGCAGAGTCTTTGATAAAACGAAAATCGCGCATACAGCCGAGCTTTTGGGTGGCTTGGGAAGTGACGTATCATCGGAACAACAAAGAACCAAAGGTATAAATACTAAGGTTGGAGACAACTCTCCGGGTTGCCAGCTATGGATATTGTCAAAATGTAATATATATATATATATTGTCGAGTCCTCGGGGAACACGATTATGTTTAAGATAGAAACTAAATAGAGATTTTGAATTAAATAGTTTATTAAAGGGTTTTCCTCTTTTGTAAACTTCGTCATGATACTCATGATCCTTTAAATGACGCTCCTTTTATACTTTTAAAATTAGAAAAAAATAATAAATTTCCTCCAGATCATTCTTTTGTTCTATCGAAACAAAATTAGTCTGTCAGATTTTAATCAAAAAACCAATTTGAATAAAATATGATATTTATTGTGAGAATCTCTTGATACCCCACATTTTCCCACCTGCAAAAATGATTTAACATTCTTTATTGAAACATGTTCAATTTTATTAAGTATCAGCCACTAGAGAATTTTCTAAACGACCAATGTCTACTAATTTAAAAGGTCCTTTAAATTTGGGAGAAACCTTATCCGGATCGAGATTCCTGTTAAGAATAAAATAACCTTTTTTGTATTTCAATTTAGATTTTATATTATTTTCTTTTTCAACATTTTCTTTCAGTTGTTTTAATAATTTACTTTCAATTTTTCTGATATAAATTATACTTCTAATTTCTCTCTTATCTTGGAATAAATATGAAAAAAATATTCGGAATGGTGAACATCCAATTTTTTATTAACTGTTAAATTTATTCGTCGCCATATTTTTGAAACACAACATTTTATGGATAATACTCTTAAAAATCTTAAAGCAATATCTATCTCCTTATTTATTCTCTCTATTAAAGAGTTCCCACTTAGGTTGTTCGGCTATGTGTTTATGTGTTTATGTTATATTGAGGCAATAGTTATAAAACATTTGATGAATTAAACTGTCTTCCATTATCTGTGACACAGTATTTAGGAGTATCATATACTTGTAACCATTTTTTCATAACTGCATCACAAATAGTATTAGAATGTATATCGTTTATTACTATTATTTCGGTATACCTGTTGATGAATTCGAGATGGCTAATATGTAAAACATTTTATTCTTATTTTTCTTTTTTAAGTGGCTATACTTAATTGGTCCTTTGATATCAATTAAATTTTTTTTGATGTAATTTCGGCATTTCTTTTACGTAATCGATTTGTGGTGTTTTAAAAAATGAATCTTTTTCAAGTTGGCATTTCTTACAGAAAGTGCACACTTTTTTAATTAATTTGCTGATTTTTTTGTGTATTGATTATTTCGGAAAGAGTGTTATTAAAGATTACTTAACTTGGATGTGATAAAAGTTTATGAACTTCTTTAAGCTTATCATATATGTATTTTTCGGATTCATTGTCAACTTTTATGTTCGAAATTTCAGAAATAAGTAAAAAATAATTTTCAATATCTTTTATGGGTTTTTGAGAACAATTCTTGTTGATTTTGGTTAAAATTTTTGCACTAGAATTTGAGGAAACATACCCCTAAAGCGTATCAGCAACAATATTATCTTTACCTTTTACGTATATAAGTTCTTAGTCAAATTCTTGTAGTAAGAGCTTCCGCCTCTGTTGTCTTACAGTTAGATCTTTATTAAATAAATTATTTGAATTAACAGTTTTTATACTAATTTTGGCACCTAATACAAGTTTTCCGGAATTATTTACCGCTTTTAATTTTGCATAAGTTTCCTTTTTTGACACTGGGTACTTTAACTTACTTTTTTTGAACGAATTACTGTATAAAGCGATAATATTGTTATTTTGATATAGTACGGCACCAACGCCAATCTTCGATGCGTCTACTTCTAACACAAATTCGTCATTCAAATTAAGTGTGTGCTAAAGTTAGATTAGATTTTATTCTTTCTTTAAGTATTGAGAAGTTTTTTTTCGATCTTCTTCGTTCCAGATAATTTTCGGTTTTAGAAGTTAATTTTTGATATATTCCAGACACAAGTAATGAACATCCATTTACAAAGGTTCTAAACCAATTAAGGTAACTCAACATTCATTGTAATTTCTTTTTAGTTTTTTTGTAGGTAAATTTCAAAATCCTTTATATTAGAAATGTCGGCTCTGATCCCATTTTCGTTTATTATATGGCCTAAAAACTTAATTTTCGTCTATATAAATATATATTTTTCAAAATTTATAGAGGCACCATATTCTTGCAACCTTTTTAGAACTTTTGATACGTGATCAAGATAAAATTATTTACTTTGGGAGTGAATCAAGATATCGTTTATGTATATTTTAATAAAATTATAATCTCCTAAGATTTTATTCCTAACTTTAGTAAAAGTCCGCGGTGCGTTTGATAAACCGAAAGGAATGCGACAAAATATATATATGTTTTACCTCCAAATCTGAATTCTATGTTTCTTATGTCACTTTCCCGAACGGGGGTCTGATAATAATTCTGGTTAAGGTCTATTGTTGTAAATACCTTTGAGCCTTCTAATAATTGAAGAATTTCAGTAAATTTTGGGAAAGTAACATCAATTGTTTTTGTATTGTCGTGCCCAACGACATCTGTTACTAATTATAAAATCAATTTAATTTAAATATTAGAGATGAAAGATAGTTATAACAATCACTGTCCAGTGTTTTTACCTCCATTTACCTCCATTTGTCTCTATTTAAAACTATTTAAGCATCAACGTAAGCACGCCCATGTTTCCGTCTCAACGAGATGATGCCTTCTCCCAAACGAAGATGAAATTAAATAATCAAGTTAAATATCTTTCTCTATACAATCAACTTCTTATTTATAACGGGTTCTGATCTTGCACGTCAACTTGAGCTCAAGGAGCAAGCCAAAACCAGAAAGTCAGAATGAATATATTCCACAGAGAGTTGAATTTTGTATAACGCAAGAAAAACACGAACATTTCACTGAAAAGAAGCTTCGAAATGCTCGAAGATATTGAAAAACAGAACCTGTTTACCCGGAAAGATGAATTCATGCAAACGGCTCAACTTTCAGGATGGAATGACAGAACTGCGGCACTAGTCCTGAGATCATCCATATCAACAAAATACTTTTACTTAATAAAAGACATATATACTACAGAAGAGATTATACATGCTTTATTGAAACATAAATACCTTAAAAGAACACGTAAAAAATTTTAATCGGAGAATGCGGGTTACAGGCAGGTTTTGAAAAATTTTAATGACTTCCCATACATGGGAAGAACACTGATCCAAGAAATTGTTGAGGAAAATAAATTATTAACCAACGACGATTTAATGGATTTGAAAATTACAGAATCTTACATAAATCTTGTTTTTTCTGATGAAAGATCACAAAACGTCTTTTTATCACGCATAGGTGTTTTTTAAAATACAAAGATGTGTCGTAAATGTCAAACAACAAGAATTTAACGTACAACAAAAGAAAAAATGCAATTGATGGATTCCTCTGGATTTGTAAAAAAACGTGTCGTTTTTCATCAAGTGTACGAGATAATAGTATCTTTGAAAGATGTCGTCTAGACATGCGAATTATATTCAATATTATGTATAAATACATTAATCGCATCTCTTTTATAGATATTACATATGAGTTAGGAGTAGATCGAGGTACTGTTTCGGAATATTGTGATTTAGTTAGAGAAGCTATATGTGAATTTATAGCCTCTAGTAACGATATATTAGGAGGTATAAATGACGATGGTATAAGTAAGATTGTCGAGATTGATAAAAGTTTGTTTTTGAAACGTAAATATAATCGATGACGTATTACAAATGGCCAATGGTATGTAGGTGTGGTAGAAAGAGGGTCAAAAAGGCGTTTATAATTCCTGTTTTAAACAGAAATTCTCAGACCATGGCTTGGATAATTAGTGAAAATGTTTTGCCTGGTACAACAATAATTACTGACCAGTGGCGTGCATATTCTGCCGCACTAAGAGATAATACAACAATCGAACATAGACAAATCCACCATTCTTTGAATTTTGTAGATCCAGAAGATCCGACAGTGCATACGCAAACTATTGAAGGCCTTTTGAGTCTAATGAAGAGATTTTTACGTGGAAGAAATGACATTTCTAAAGAACAACAATCAGAATTTATAATACAGTTCATTTGGGAACATAAAATTGAAAAAAGAAAAAGATTTAATTGTCTCTTATCCATGTTTAAAATAAATTTTTGATATTTTTATATTTTTTTTTTCAAAACTGCCTGTAATCTCAAAACCTGCCTGTAACCCGAATCCGCCTCTTAATCAATTATCTAATACAAAACATAATTACTTATTTCGAATATCAGAATATAAAGACGAGATCTTAAAAATAATCAAAAAATTAAGTGTATGCCTTATTTTTAACCAAGAAATAGAACGAATGAAAATCAAAGAATCATTCTATATTCGGCTATCGAAAAGAACCCAGTTAGAGATGACAAGGCTAAACATACACAACATTGACACCATGTACACGATTATTGACTCCACATAAGAGGCACTGGAAGAACATTTATCAGATATGATGGCCACCAAAAGGAATTTGAACAAAGAACACAAGCATCATTATAAACATCAAAGAAAGGAAAAGGAGAAATTCTGTCCCTATCATAAAACCAATACACATGATAAAACATCTTGTCGAGCACTAAAAGAGCAAAATTTTACAAAAGGAAAGGGAGAGACAAATCGGGATAAAAATCAAAAGGGAAGTAACACAATGATGAAGGAAACCATTACAGATCGCCAGACATTAGAAACCGAAGTGACGATTAACAAAAACTCATACGTGTTTCTCTTAGATATAGGTTCAGCTTTCTCTTATATCAATGAAAAGATTGTTACAGAAAATAACTTGAAAACAGAAGAAACGACCAGAAACACTGCCATATTAGTAGATGGGTCGACGGTAGAATCATCCTCAGTAGCCAATTTTGAACTGGATCTACAAGGTGATGTAACCACTAAGTATAAATCTAAGACTAGGATTCTGAACAGCATGTAATTACCAGGTATTCTGGGAATGGACTTTTTAGTAAATAACCAAGCGAAAATAGACCTTTCCGAAGGAAATATCTCACTAGAAAATAAGTATTACGAATTAAATCTTAAAGAAAGACTAAACGAATTTGAAACTAAATTGATGATAAAACTCACATTAATGCACACGTCACCCATGATATTTAGTTAAAGACTGAGTCTATGATAAAAAAATTCAAACTAAAAAGCAAAGAAATTGGTCATCTTATTAACACAAGACATAAGATAATCCTTGAAAAACAAAAAATAATAAGTCAGCCTCTATACAGATTATCTCCCAAAATGATTCAACATGTGAACAGTGAAATCGAATATCTCCTAGAAAAAGATTATTCAAAAGAGCTGTTCAAAATACTCATCTCCTGCCTTACTAATCCTGAAGAGCAACGGAAGAGTACGTTTAGTCGTAGACTATCGTCAACTGAACAATATCACTTCTAAAGAAACTTACCTATTTCCCACTATATCCGAAATGTTTACTCAACTTCATAAATCGAGAATATTTTCTAAAATCGATTTAAACATGGAATACTATCAGATCCCCATGGACGAAGAATCTATCTCTTATACTGCTTTCTCTGTAAAAAATGATAAATTTAAATTTATTAGAATGCCGTTTGGACTGGCTAACGCCCCGAAAACCTTTCAACAAGCAATAGACACATTATTCTGGAGATTATCATACGTAAAGGTTTATATTGATTATATTATGATTCTTTCCGAAAACGAAACAGAACATTACGAACACCTAGAAAACGTTCTAAAAATTTTTAAGGACCACGGCATGTCGATTAACTTCGACAAATGTGAGTTTCTTAGAAAGAGGGTAAAATTCCTAGGTCATTTAATTTCTGAATACAGTATATCTCAGTTATCGACAAAGTAGAACCTTTAAAGAAATTCCTTCCGAGGAACAAACGACATATACAACGAATATTGGTAATAGTCAACTGGTACAGAGGATTAATCGTAAATTCTACCGCGAAAACATTATTCTTATAGAATAAACTGTCAAGAGAAGTCAATTTCACATAGAACCATGAAGATAAGGTAATATTAAAAGAAATCATCAAGGAGATTGAAAGTGGGATAAAATTACATTACCCAGATCCAAGCCGAAGTTTCACTCTTGACACAGACGCATCGGGCAGAGCGATAGGAGGAGTTTTATATCAAGATGATAAGCCCGTTGAATTTTTAAGCTATAAACTAACACCGAGTGAGACTAATTATAGCATAACAGAAAAGGAAACTTTATCTTTGATCAGTTCTTTATATCACTTCAAACCGATAATATTCAATAGCAAAATTATTGTACGCACAGATAATAAAAATTTAATTCCCGATAAACCCCTCACTAACAGAATACTAAATGGAAAATGCTGTTACAAGAGTTCGATGTTACGATATCTCATATAAAAGGATAAAATAATTTATCGCAGACTCGCTATCACGTATTTATTTGATTAAAGAAACGGAAATGATAGAAATTGACTGGAAGAACATTAAAACGTACCAACATTCTGATGAAGAAATTAATAAGAAAATCGAACAAAAGAAAATTTTCATTGACAAAAAAACTTAGTTGTCGATAAAAGAAAACGAATAGTGATACCAGACATCTGCAAATATGACTTCTTCAAAATCTTCACGAAAAAATCATACATCCAGGAATTAAACGAAGGTATCAAACCTTCAAAAACTATTTTATTTGCCAATTACTAAAAGGATGTATAGAAAAAATTGTCTGTAAATGTCAAGTATGTGCTAAAACAAAGATGTTTACAAAGACTTACGGAAAATCATCAGGATATCTTTATAGCAAAATACCATTTGAATTCATCTCAAGTGATATTTTCGGACCTATAAATTCCATTCACTTTAAAACCCGGAATCAAAAGGAATATTTCTATTTAATTACATTTACCGATATATTTAGCCGACTCACCGAAGCATATTATCTCACTGATATAACCGCAAACACTGTAATGAAAGCCTTGGAAAAATGGTGTCTCGAATATGGCTTCCAAAAAAATTATTATCCGATCAGGGACGCCAATACATCAGTACAAATCTCAAGAATTTCTTCAATGAGCATGGCATAAAACACGTCTTAGCTTCGGCCTATAATCCAACCTGCAATGGTGTTTCAGAAAGAATAAACGCAAATATTGCAGCAATATGCAGAATGACAAGAGTAAAAACGATATCTGAACTTTTAAAGAATATATACAAGGGATTAAATCTCTAATGCCATACAAAATTAAAAATGTTCCCTTTTGAAATGGTGTATAAATACTCGATATTGGACATTTACAAGAGAAATTTAAGTTCGAAAATTAACACCCATAAACTGAAAGA
Organism: Dictyocoela muelleri; assembly: GCA_016256075.1. Taxonomy (NCBI): domain Eukaryota; kingdom Fungi; phylum Microsporidia; genus Dictyocoela; species Dictyocoela muelleri. The sequence goes on along the minus strand of SDVU01000120.1, from coordinate 8,190 downwards.
AGAAATAATAGCTAAAGCTGAAAATTATAAAATTAATAATAAAAGAATCAAACATAGCTATAAGGTTGGTGATTTAATATTTAAAAGACAATTTGCGCCGGATAAGATTTTAGATAAATACTGCGGTCTCTTTAAGATAATAAAAATAAGTAATGATGACACCTTTTTGATCTAAGAAGCAAGTAAAATGAGCAGAGTCAACATCAAAAACATCATCTGTACGGAGGAGGGGAGGATGTCGTGCTCAACGACATCTGTTGCTAATTATAAAATCAATTTAATTAAAATATTAGAGTTTGAAAGATAGTTATAACAATCACTGTCCTGTGTTGTACCTCCATTTACCTCCACTTGCCTCATTTAAAACTATATAAGCATCAAAGTAAGCACGCCCATGTTTTCGTCTAAACGAGATGAAGCCTTCTCCCAAACGAAGATGAAATTAAATAAACAAATTAAATATATTTCTCTATACAATCAACTTCTTATTTATGGTCGGGTTCTTACCGGGCACGTCAGTATGTTTGTTCAATTCTCGGTAGTCCACTACCAACCGAATTTTTCCATTTTTTCCTAATCATGAAAGCGGGCGACACAATATTAGTTCCACTTTCGCAGATAATTTTCGCCTTTTCTAACTCTTTAAGATGTGTTTCCAACTCAGCCTTGAATTTTGATGGTTCGGAATACTCTTTAAATTTAGGCTTAAAATTGCATTCAAGCTCTATTTCGTGTTCAAATTGGCAAATATTACCTATTTCTATGATTTTTTTCCTTCATTTTATTTATCACATCAAAAAAAAACTTTCTCCACTTTATTAACTGTAAAAATTTGTGATTTGGACACTATCATTTGTTCATATTCATTCAGGTTCGTTTTTTCATTACCTATTTCGTATTCTATTGAATCGAGGTTTGGAAATTATCTTTAAGGTTTATTATTGCGTCGTTTTCTTTTAAGAATTGCATTCCTAAAATTATCTTGTCACTAGATGAGTATAATACAAGAAAGCTGGTCTTATAATGACGCTTATTATTGTTTAATGAAAAATTCAAATATGTAGGTTTTTCACAATTAATTTTTTCTCCGGAGGCCGTTTCAAAAATAATACTTTCTTTGAGTCTTACAGTTTCCAATTTTAATTTTTCTGCGATATGTTCTGCTATAAAGTTATATGTTGCGGCTGTATCTATGATCGTTGATAATTTATTTTCGTTTACGACAATATACATTTCGATTGTTTTTGGTTTATTTATTGTTTCACAGATTGTATAGTTCTTTGTCTTGTCATTTTTTTTCTTTTCTTTTTTATATTTTTTTTCTGATGACGGCATTTCTTATTTGAATGAGAGTATATTGTGGTATTTGCAAATTTTTTTATTATTTTGAGGAATCCTTGAGAAAAAACTCTCAAGGATATAAAATTCAATAAAATAGACTTATGTCTAAAAACTTTTTATTGGAAATGTTTTTATTAAATTTTTCTCTAGAAAATTTCCTCATCGTTATAATAATTCATTTTCTTTTATAATTAAAATTGATAGATTAATTTTTAATATACTAAATTGGGTATTATTTATGATAGATTAAATTAACGATTTACATTTTGTAAATTATTAATCCAAAAATTTATAATTTTAATTAAAATATTAAAATTATGAATTTTATATTGATGATAATACAGTCACCTCTCTATCAAACAATTTTTATACAAACTTGTCTTCAAAGATTTATAACTATACCAAATCAATTTTCCTCTTCGATCGATTAACGCCCTAGCTGATCTTTAACAAATCTCAATTACCTTGAAAGGTCCTTCCCATAAAAGAGCTAGTTTACTTTTTGAATTGCTTTTACGTAAACATATTCATTAATTAAAGGTTTTTAGAATTTTGTTTTTGAATTTTGTTCTATTTTTGAAATTGCTTTATTTCTCGTTTTGTGATTTGAATCTTTAATTAGATCTTCTTTCGAAGATATTGGTTCGTATGTGATGAGTTTATAGTCTATAAATAATTCAATAGGTGATAGTTTCAATGTGATGTAGCATATGAGATCAAACGATTTTCAATTATTTCTTTAATCTCATGAGTTTTAAATTTACAAGCATACATTCTTATTATTTCATTTATTGTTTTATTGACTCGTTCCGTAATAGAATTTCCTGTAGGATTCAATATTGTTTTGTGTTTTAGGCTTGCCAGCGTTTCGTCACAGAGTGACGAAACGCTGCTTTTTTCGTCACAAAGAATCAATACCCTATGGATCATAATAAAATAATAATAATAAATTCAAAAAGAGGCGAAGAAAAGGTTTTATATCAAGGATATGCCTATAACTTACATAAAAAAATAATAAATATACAGTATTGGCGATGTGTTGACAGAAAATGTCGGGGTTCTTTAAAAACAAAAAACGCATGTGAAATTATTAATTATATAGCTCATGAAGGAGATCATAAAAATTATGATAAAAACGAAGCTGACTATAAAAAGCACAATATGTACGTACGTGCTTTGAAGACTAATGAGAAACCTCGAGACATTATTTTATCAGAGTTAAAAGTAACGCCGCCACTTATAGTGAAAGAACTTCCTGAATTAAAAATTTTACGTGATAAAATTACTGCTTTTAGAAACCGTAATAATGTTAGAATAATTGATGCCGACATACCTGAGTCGATTAAGGTCACTTTTAGCAACGAAATATTTTTGCAAAAAGATACAGGTGTCAATGATCCTGAAAGAATAATTATTTTTACTACAAAAACGCATTTATTACACCTGGAAAATTCTGATAAATGGAACTGTGATGGGACGTTTTATTCTTGTCCAAAAACCTTTCAACAGCTTTACGTTATAATGGCCCGTGTAAAATCAATAGATGTTCCTTTAGTTTATGCTTTTATGAAAAATAAAAGTAAATCTTCATACTATAAACTCTTTAGTTACATTAAAAATAATATCAATGATAAATATCCAGAATTTATTATAATTGATTTTGAGATGGCTGCCTTGTTAGCAATCAGGGAAATATTTAAATATTCGAAAACTCAAGGATGTTTTTTTCATTTATCACAAATTGGATTCAAATATGTTCAAAAATTCAATTTATCCACCGAATATAAAAGTAATATATTAATAAGAGAAACTTTCAGAATGATGTTAGCATTGGCTTTTGTTCCAATCGATAAATTTGATTTAGAAGTTTCAAAACTTGATTTATACATAAATCAAAATAATGATTTGAAAACACTTATTCCATTATGGATTTTTTTTAAAAGTACTTATTGCCAGTCAATAGAAAAAACAAAAGTAAAGGAAATTTCAATATTTTCAATATTATTCTGGTCGGTTCATGAAAGAGTTCTTAAAGATCAGCCAAGGACTAATAATGCGCTAGAAGGTTGGAATAGTTCTTTAAACAATAATATATTTCAAAAAAATCCGAGTTTGTATGAAATAGGGAATGAATTAAAAAAACATCACGCGATAGTTGAAAATAAAATTAGCAGATTGCTTATCAAATCATCTATTCAAAAAAATCAATTTTCAGAAACTTATAATGATAAAATTAAAAAAATTGTTGAAAACTATGATGATTATTATTCATTGGATTTTTTGAAAACAATTGGAGTGATTTTAAAATTAAAAGAAATATAAAATAAACAATTTTTATTTTATTCCAAATTTTTGATTTCAATTTTTTAAAAAATTATGATTTATATTGAGATTTTATAAAAAATTTAATTTTCATTTTTATTTTTATTATTATTTTTATTTTTATTTTTATTTTTATTTTTTTTATTTTTTTTTGATTTTTGATTTTTGATTTTTTGTGACGAAACGCTGGCTAACGGTAAAAAATATTTTTTTAGATAGATGTTCAATTATAAACCGGTCAACACCCTCAAAAATTTTTGTTGAAAATTATAAAATATATACATATAGTAGTATTTTATAGAGATAAAATAGTAAATGTTAGTATTTTATCTCTTAAAAATACTACTATATGTATATATTTTATAATTTTTCCAACAAAAATTTTTTAGGGTGTTGACCGGAGTAGTACCAAGAATTCCGGGGTAATGAAGTTTCCTGTCAGAATTTATAAAAATATAATTCTATCAGAAAAAATAGTTTTTTTTTTGAAAATTTTAATTCCGTTTAATCATTGTTTGTTTATTCTATATTACTTATTTTTCAATAAGCCACAAACTGAGATGATGAGAGACTTTGGTGTTCAAAAGATAAATAGATTAAAGCTTAAAAGCAAGTTAAGTTACAAAAACCAATCCTTTTTAATTGAAAATCCTATACGTTTAGGAGTGGATGGCATTGTATGTCAGATAGATGAATATATGTTCCATTACCGTCATCATGTCGGAAGAATATCCCAAAAAAACAAGTATGTCTTTGGAGTAATCGAGGTTTCGAATACCTCATATAAATATTATGAGGAAGTTGTCCCTGATCGATCCAGGAAACTCTTTTACCTATAATTCATCGAGTCTGTCGAACAAGAAGTGTTATATGGTCTGACGAATGGCGAGGTTACAGAAATATATATATATATATATATATATATATATATATATATCCATCATTCACACATCTGACAGTAAATCTGGTTATAATTTTGTGAATCCTGTTACTGGTGTGCATATCAAAACAATGAATTTTTGTGAGAAAGCTTAAGGGCAGACGCGAAAAATAAAAGGCGTCGGTCATAGCAATCTTAATGACATATTGAAAGAATGGACATAGAAAGATTTTTACGGAAAATCCAATTTCATTAATTTATTAAATTTGATTAATTATTAGAAAAATTTATTTTGACTTTACAGTACTTTTTATTATTATGTCACCTATTTGCATTATTATAGATACCTATTTGCATTATTATTGTCCCTTCTGCGCATTATTATAGTCTCTTTGTCGCATTATTACAGTCCCTCCGTTGCATTATTATAGTTCGTCCGTTGCATATTATGTGCCAATTGCAGGGGTTTTCGTACTTATGACCTTTTTTTAAAGTATATAGACCTCTTTTCTAAGGTATAGACTCTTTTTCCAAGCCATAGACCCATTTCTTTCAAACTTATAGACACATTTTTAGAGCTGTAGACACATTTTCCCAGAATTATAGATGATCTGTAAAAATTCACCTCGATTAATGTATTTTTTAAACACTTATTTTTTAATCATTATTTTTCAGCCCTTATTTTTAGCGATTTTTTTATAACCCTTGTTTTTTTTAACAGGTTTAAAAATAAGGGTTAAAAAATAATGGTTGAAAAAATATGACTGAGAAAAGGGTTAAAAAATAAGAGCCAAAAAAAACAAGGGCTAAAAAATAAGGGTTGAAAAACAGGATTGATAACAAGGGTTAAAAAACAGTTTTAGAAAAAGGGTTAGAAAAATAAGTTTTAAAAAATAAAGTTAAAAAATAAGGTTTAAAGAAATAAGGGTTAAAAAATATGGCTCTAGGGCATATTCCCGAGTTTTACGCCTTTCTAATTGTAAACCCGGTAATAGACCCTAAACTGAAAAATTTTAAGAAACCAAAAAATAAATTACGAATTTGAACCAAAAAACACAAGATCTGTAATTTTCACAGACAACCACGCTGCAAAATAATTTTTTCTTCATATTGTGTTGATGGAAGAGCTAAGGGTATGCCGGAACTGCAGTGGAGAGCTGAGATTAGAGCATGACCCGTCTTATTCAAATAATTACAGGTTGAGATGCCATTCTTGTAGAAAATGCAAATCTATCCTTGAAGGGTCGAAGTTTTCAAATCCAAAAATAAAATTTTTTGATTAATTATTTATTATTTACTGTTGGTTAGAAAAAAATTTTGAATACAATGTTGCAAAAAATTCAAAAGTCTCTCTTAATTCTATAAAACGAATAAAAAAAATCATAAAAATAATAGAATTAGACACCAAAGATGAGCATAAGAAGAATAGTATATGAACCTGTTCAAGTTGATGAGAGTGTTATCATCAAAGGTAAGCTGATAAAATATCTTCTAGGATGTATGATTCTATACAAAGAGCAACTTGGATTGTTGGAGCGGTAGAGGAAAAGACTAGAGAATTGGTATTAGAAATTGTACCAAATCGTAAGAAAGAGACTATGCTAGAGTTCTTCAGAAGAAACATAAATAATAATGCTGTTGTTAAAACTGATGGGCATAAATCATATCCCTATTCAGTCGCAGGTATAGAAGGCATCCATATTGTCGTAAACCTCCAAGAAGGCTTCATAAATAGCGAATGGTAACATAATAATCTTATTTAATGTGAATGGTCGCTTTTTAAAACAGATATTAAAACGAGAAAGAGTATTCCTGGTTTTGCAATTGGTAGATATGTTGAAGAATATATTTGGCGAAGACGAAATATAAAAGAAAAAACTTCTGAATCTTATAGACAAGCGCTTATAAAATTAGTGAGACTCCATTTTAAAACAAAACAATAAAAAACTTCTTTTTTAAAAACATTTATTTTCAACACATTTTTTAAGTCATTATTTTTATAATATTTTTTTTATAACTCCTAATTTTTTAAATTCATTTTTTTTGTTTGTAAGAGGGGACCCTTACAAACAAAAAAACCCGGAAATAGACCCAGAGCCAAAAATAAGTGTTAAAAACATAAGGTTTAAAAAAATAAGGGCTAAAAAATAAGGGTTAAAAATAAGGTTTAAAAAAAAGGGTTGGAAACTAAGGAAAAAAAAAAGTTAAAAAAAGTGTTTACAACATAAGGTTTGAAAATAAGGGTTAAAAATAAGGTTTAAAAAATAAGGTTAAAAATAAGGTTTAAAAAAATAAGGGTTAAAAAATAAGGGTAAAAATAAGGCGAAAAAAGGCCTAAAAAATAAGGAGGAAAATAAAAAGGAGGAAAAAATGGGTAAATAAGGACAGGAAAAATATGGACTAAGAAATAAATGTAAAAAATAAGTATAAAAATAATGGTCAAAAAATTACGGCTAAAAAAATAAGGGCTAAAAAAATGAGGGTTACATAATAGTGGCTAAAAATATATTAATCGAGGTGATTTTTTATAGATCATCTATAATTCTGGCAAAATGTGTCTATATCTTTAAAAATGTGTCTATAAGTTTGAAATAAATGGGTCTATGGCTTGGAAAAAGAGTCTATACCTTTGAAAAGAGGTCTATAGCCTTTAAAAAAAGGTCATAAGTACGAAAACCCCCGCAATTGGCCCATAATATGCAACGGACGAACTATAATAATGCAACGGAGGGACTATAATAATTCAACAAAGAGACTATAATAATGCAACGAAGGTACGATAATAATGCAAATAGGTATCTATAATAATGCAAAGAGGTGACATAATAATAAAAAGAACTGTAAATCATATAAGTTCTAGTTTATTTCTACATTTATTTTATTTTAATTTGTTTTTGATCTCATTAAAAATTAGAAAAAACGACCTAAAACATGAATGGGAAAAATCGGTCTAGATCCGAAAATTATATCAAAAACTAAGATTCTATCTGAATTGAATAATGAATGCACAACCACACTTAGCACCATTGAAGTTAACGAAATCGGCCATATTGGATCCAATAAGGATACTGCGTATGAAGATATAACCGAGGCGAGCCATGGTTCTATGTTTACTGAGACCAAAGAGAGAAAAGGAGCTGTTTCAAAGGACATTTATGCATAAATGGCAGTTTTATTAATACTAGGACTTAACAATGATCCAACGTTCAATACTGTTTGAATAAGAAGAAGACTTATTCCTATTGACGGACTCCAGGGAGATCCGCCCACAAAGGAGAAGTTGATTGTAGAGAGAATGTCGTGTTGAATTGATTTTATTTAATTTACTGCGCGGAGCAGGATGCCTTGTCGAAGCTTGATTTTTGTTAATACTTAATGGGGTCAAAACTAATTTTTATTTCAAAGTATAGATTTTCGATAAATTTCCACAATTGATTTTTTTTATTTTTAAATTTTACAGTATTGATCAGGGGTGGAGAACAAAAATGTTCATAGAGGCCATATTTAAAAAAATAAAGCAGAATGCCACACAAACAATATAACTCGAACAATATTGATAGTTTTTTTTATAATATAAACATTTTTAATTATTTAATACGGTAATTATAGTGTTGTATTGCTGATTAAGACTTGTTATATTATTAAAA
>SDVU01000119.1:0-19989 GCA_016256075.1 Dictyocoela muelleri | reverse complement strand
AAAAAGGAAAAAGGAAAAAGGAAAAAGGAAAAAGGAAAAAGGAAAAAGGAAAAAGGAAAAAGGAAAAAGGAAAAAGGAAAAAGGAAAAAGGAAAAAGGAAAAAGGAAAAAGGAAAAAGGAAAAAGGAAAAAGGGTTTGATTATGGTTATAGGGCATTTTATTTTTTTAATTAATAAAATGCACTGTGGACAACTTGGACCACTTTCTCATTTTTAGGTTTATTTTTTAAATACAAAATCCGCTATTACTAACATGAACCTCTTAAAGTTTTAAATAAGTCTTATATTTGGTTATAAGACAGTGTCCAATAGTACGAGGGAAAACATAAATTTTTATATTAAATAAAAATGCTCGATAGTACTATTTTTTAGTGTCTTATAACCGAGGAAAGACAGTAGCTATATTAATTAATAACACTGTATATCGGCTGATTACTTACAGAATGTGAGCAAAAATCTTATATATTATACGACTATACAAAAAATGAAACACCTGAAGTATGAGATTAAAAATAGTTATTTGTTTTAATTGTATTGTTTCTATTGCTTATCTTTTTGGTAGTTTTTCGGCTATACCTAAAGAGAAAAGTTCCGAAATTATAATATAGGCGTTAAATGTATATGTACCGTTTAAATTAAATTTCTTATAATCTAAAATTTCCAGGTGATTTTTAAACATAGCCGAGAAATATCCAGCAGAATCGGTATTTTTTTCAAATCATAAAATACTATTGTTTCTAATATTATAATAATAAAGTAACTGAAAAATGTAAAAAACTATTTCGTGATTAGTTTTTACAGGGTCGCCTTTCCCATACCAAGATTGCCTAAATATATGCATAAATTTTCGTCTTATCCGATTTTTCAGACACCCTAAAAAATTTGATATCGACATTCACGTTGGTTAAAAATTATTCTTATTTTAAAAAGCTCTATTCGTTCAGATAAAAATAAATATGATTTTTTTAATGTATGAACAAATATATTGGAGTTTCTAAAAATTGTCGCGAGGCGAATATTTTTATAAACGCAATATTTTTGTCCTGACATCATGATAAAATCATATTAGAGGTTCTTTCTGATTTTTCGCTTATTAAAAATAAGGTAATTAGTCATACTTCTGTAATAATGCGATTTCTTTTTTTATGGTGGCTTGAAAGCCGGATTGGAACTGAAAAATGATTGTACAATATGTATACATGATAATATTAAAATTTTATTATCATCTACCAATACCATATTGTGTAGTTATCGATATTTTATCAGAGAGGTTTTCCTAAGGAGGAGCTCTTATACAGTCCTTCATTCTATTATAGACCCCTAATTTCATTATTATCGAGCGCATATTACATTATTATAGAGCACTAATTTAATTATTATAGAGCCGTAATTCCATTATTATAGAGCCGTAATTCCATTATTATATAGCCGAAATTTTTTCAATTATATATTTAAATTTCATTATATTATTAATTATTATAGGGTTCTCCAAAATTATAGACCTATTTTGTAAGTTATAGACCGTTTTTTTGCAAATTTATAGGCTAATTTTTGCAAAAAAAAACCCACATTACCAGAGTTATAGATGATATGCGAAAATTCACCTTGATCAATTATTTACTATCTTTTAATCATAGCCATTCTTTTTTAGGCATTATTTTTTAGACTTATATTTTAGCCTTTATTTTTTATCCCTTATTTTTTATCCCTTAAATCAGTCTTTTTTAAACCCTTTTTTTTGCCATTATTTTTTTTTCACTCATTTTTTAGCCACATTTTTCACACACATTTTTCAGTCATTCTTTCAACATTTATTTATCAACCTTTATTTTATTAACCCCTTTTTAACCCTTATTTTTAACTATTATTTCATCCTCTTATTTTTTAATCTTTATTTTTTGAATTTTTTAACCCTTATTTTTTTTAACCCCCATAATCCTTATTTTCTAAAAAAACTTGGATCTAATTTGTTTTTTCTCTTTTTTAAAAGGGTATTTTTTCACCTATTTTTATAATAAAAAAAATATATCAAGCAATTTAATAAATTTTCAAATGTTTGTGGTGAATTTGCATCTTTCCACATCCATTCATTCAAAATAACCCTGTAATTTTTCTGTTCCAATCCCTATTATCCCAACAATTTCTTTTAAGCTTATTCCAAAGTGATTCAATATTTTGTGTATGCACACCTTCTACTGGATCAACAAATCTTAGGGAATGATTTACAGTTCCGTGTTATTACATATTAGAAATTGTTTAAAAGGTCTCCATTCATCGCTCCAAATAATATTTTCTGGCCTACAAATTCAGTGTATTATTGGGAGTAAGGTTTCACGTTTTCAATTCGGAACCACCTCGACATAGTATTTAGAAGGTGTGCAAGAAGTGTCTGCTATTCCAAAAACCCATCAATTCTGCTAGGAAATACGACCACAGCGATACTTTTGCTTATAATGGAACATCGATTCATCTATTTGGCAAATAACTCCGGGACCACCGAGTATAATCGGGTTTTCAAGCAAATTTTTTGATATTTTTTCTCTCAGTTTAGATTTTAACTTATAGAATGTAGACTGTTTAATGTTGAAATCAGTAATTAAATCATTTTGGCTCTTTCCAGTTGCAAAATAATAAATGATGATAAAACAATCTGAAAGAGGAATCTTTATATCTTCAAAAAACTATTCTTACAAACACTTACATATTTTTGGAATTCGTTATGACTTTTTATAGCACCTACAAGCCAACTTATCAGAATTTCGTTTATATGAACCCTATTTTAAAATATTATTGCAGCCAGAAAAGTAAGCTATGGCTGCAATATACCCTTTTGACGCAGAAAATTGATTGTGTCAGAAATATTTTGTCGTAAATTCATTAGAAAATTCAAATTAATGTTATTCTTAAGGGTATTGTTTTTTCCTCTATAGTGGAAAAAAAAATTAGATCAAAAAACTTTACTAAAAAAAATAATAAGAATTAATGGGTTAAGTTAATCAAAAATTAAAAAATCAGGTATAAAATAGATTTTAGAAAGGGTGGTTTAAAAAATTAGGCTTAAAAAATAAGGCTTATAAATAAGGTTTGATAAATAAGGTTTAAACAATAAAGTTTAAAAAATAAAGTTTAAAAAATAAGGTTATAAAAAGAAGATTTAAAAAATGAGGTTTAATTATATGCGCAAAAAAATAAAGATTAAATAATAATGGTCGAAAATATCTGTAAATAAATAAATAAGGGTTAAAAAGCTATAAAAATAGGAGTTTAAAATAAATATAAAAGAGTAGAAAAATAATGGTTAAAAAGTGGGTATGAAATTAAAAATAAGAGGTGAAAAATAATGGTGAAAAATAAGGGTGAAAAAAAGGTTTTAAAAATAAGAGCGGCAAAATAAGGGTTTAAAAATAATAACAAAAAAAATATGATATAAAAATAAGGGCTTAAAAACAAGAGCTTAAAAATAATACCCAAAAATTAATTGCTAAAAATTAAGAGATATTAATAAATCAATATAGACGAATTTTCGTGTATCTTCTGTAAATCTGACACAATGGGTTATAAATTTGAAAATTAGCCTATACTTCGCAAAACTGGCCTATAAATAGCAAAAATAAGACATAACTTTGCAGAACCCCGTAATATTTAATATTATAAAAAGTTTTATAAATCTATAATTAATGAAATTATGCTTTATAATAGTGAAATTATGACACTATAATAACGAAATTATGGCTCTATAACAATAAAATTATGGCATTTTAGTAAATAAAATTAGGGCTCTGTGGTAACTGGCAACACATTATTGTTTTAGGTTAAATGATTCTAATTGGTTAGATCTTAGGATTTTAGATTAATTTTATTATTTTATAGGTTTATTTAGAAATGTCTATTTAGATAAAAAGTATTTAAGTAGTGAATTTTAAGAGACACATGCAATGCAAGAGAGTAACCATAAAATAAATAAAGAATATTTCATTAAAAGTATTTTAGAGAATTATTATTCTCATTGTTACGTCAGGCTCTATAATAATGAAATCAGGACTTTATAATAATGAAATTAGGGCTCTATAAAAATGAAATTAGAACTCTATTATAATTAAATTAGAGCCCTAGGTTGTTTTCATAAGATTATCGGTTAGATAAAGAAGATGGTTTCTTGGAATGCATTTTTATTTTATATCTACCTGTTTATATATTTGTTTCTGGAACACAATGAACTTAAAAGAATTCCATCCAGCGTTCCATTTATCTCCAAATTTACTAGGCGCCAATCAGGAAGAGTTTAATAATCAGCAAACATATTCTGGAACAATAATAACAATTTAATACAGATAAAATAAACAGATCATTAAGGCTTGCAAAATTATATTCAGCACACCCATATCCTCCGTAATTGACTCTCATGTCTATTAATAATCTTTCAATCACCAGTGGCATATCTATAACTATTATTACTGATTTTCTCGACAATAATTCTCTTTCTGCTAAAGACTGGTTCCATTTTGGATAACCTCAGGTCTTCTGTAATATAAATTTTCCTTATTGGAATATTCATCGGTTTCGCGCCTCTTATTGATAAATTTTACAGCATATTCACTTGTATTTTAATGGCTTTATTTTAATTTGCAGGATCCATTGCAGCATTCGGTGACATGCCTATTCCTCTGTGATATGATAAGCTATATGAATTAATTATTGTATTTAGATAATCTTTAATATTATTTTCGCTCTCTTAATAGCATTTATAATTGTATCATTTACACCTATAACTATACCGTTGCTGGGGTGATAATATGAAATACTAAACGAGTGAATGACGTTGCGCTCTTACACCATTCATAAACATTAATATTAGAAAGGCTTTGCCGTTATCAGTTAATATTATTTTTAAATTAAACTTAGAGTATTATTCATCTAAAATTTAACAATTTAATGTGTATTTAGCGATTTTATCAGTTTGCTAAATACTTTGCGCGTAAAATAGTCAATAAGGTTTATGATTAACGTCTTCTTATCAATTTATAATATATCACAAGCACTCGCTTTCCTGCGGCAGACCTTTTTATAAATGCATATGATTGAGTTCACATATTATCAAATTTTATACACCTCTCACAATTATTAAATATCTTTATTTTTTTATTTTTACTAATTATTATTTCATGTTTATATACGTCGTAGAAAATATTTTTCTCGTGATCTAACTCCGTATGCATTTTAAAAATCTTATTTATCTTATCATCATCAATCATGAAAATCATTACATTTTACTTTTACTATCAATGTATCGGCTTAACGTATCTGCTCTTATATTTCTTTCCCAGGGCTATATCTTTAAGCAAAATATAAGTTTTATATTCTTTCTAACCATCGATGTATTCGTGGTATACCCAATTCTCTCATTTTATTAACCTTTTCAGTGGGTTTATGATCAGTATCAAATCAAATTCTTTTCCTAATAATAAAATTGAAATTTCTCCATGACCCTCAGATCGCCAGAAATTCTTTCTCAGTGATTGATAATTCTTTCTGACCCCTTTAGCAATCTTGATACATAGGCTATTAAGCGCCCTATTGCTTAAGAACGGCTGGGTCACAACTCAGCCCATTGATCTGAGTTGCGAAATTTTCAGCCCAAAAAATCAAAATATGATTGTGAATACAAATCATAAAAATTAAATACAATATCAAAGTGAACCCAGGAACAGGAAGACTAAAGAGTAGCAGCCTGACAGAAAAATTGAGTTTAAAAGATTATATATTTTTATTCTCATTTTTTTTCTAAATAAGAATCCAGGAATATTTTTATATATATTTATTATATATTCTCAATGAGGATTATAATAAATTAAGAAAAAGAGAAATATTTAAACAAATAGTTTAAGTAAATAAATCGATAATAATTTTGTTGATTATTATTTTTTTGTTCTTAATATCAATTTTTATAGGTTCATTAACTTATTTGAGTGCCGATATTTTATATAATCATTGTCTGTAAAAGAAATTTGTCTTATAAAATATGATATTAATATTCATAAAAATTGTTAGTCGATAAATTTTTTGAAATAGATGACAAGTATTTTTAAAATAAATATCAATTAAAAGATTTATTGTTATATTATTGGATTATAAAATTATAAATCAAAATTGATATTTATTTTTTATTTCGGTCTGATTTTTTTGCTATTTATTTTTGACTTTGATTTTTTATTAATTTAAAATTTGATTTTTTTGGGCTGAAAAATTCGCAACTCAGCCCAGTGGGCTGAGTTGCGACTCAACGCACATATTTGTTGTTAGTATATTTCTATTTACTCCACTCTTCACACACTTTATATTTCTTCAATAATCATTTTAAATATTGTTAATTCGGTATACATTTTTACTATTCTTTCATTCTCGTAACACACGTATGTATTAATCGAGTATGAATGTCTTTAAGTACATTTTTTAAACGTTTTTTATCATTATTATCAGGTTTACATTTCCGGTTGTGTTTTTCAATCTTTTTATAGAATACAGTCAGATCTCCTTAATGCAAAGCTCTCTAATTTTAACACTTCGTAATTTGAACACTTCGTAATTTGAATAAAAAAATTCAAATTTTTTTTTATTAAATTCTTATAGGTGTTCACAATAAACTTAGAAAATTTACATTCTGAAAAATGAACACTGAAGAATGAACACTAAAAAATGAAAAATTTTGTATGCTTTTTAGATTTTACCCTGGTTTATGAGTTAGAAAAAGTAAATAAGATAAAAACTGAAAGTCCTTGAAAAAAAATAAAAAATTTAGAATATAAGATGAAAAACTCAAAAATTTTACAAAGTTCATTAGCAATAATGTTTGATATTTAATTAGGATCATAACATCTTGAAAAACTCTATTGGGCTGCAAACATTTTTCAGCTCTAAATCTAAGACTGATTGCTTAAGAATTAAAAGACAGCCTACGTAGATACAATTTTTTGATCACTAATTAGATGAATGATTTCAGAAGAAAAATGTAATAAGAAAGATAACTCTTTATGTTGCGATGAATTTCCCACACAAAGCTTAGAATAATGTCACATAATGTACAAAAGGAATTGCTTTAAAAGTCAAATAAAAGTTTTAAAATCATCATAATGACAAAATATAAAATTATGAAACCGTATTCATAGCGATTTTTATATATGTTAGAATTAATGATTATGATTCACAATTACAGCCTCTTTTTAAGTATCTTGAGAATGATAGATAGAACAAGATGATTCTGAATCATCTATCCAATATTCTTATAAAGTATTAAGTTACGAATCAAAATGCGCTTAATCAATTATAAAATGAGAAATGATTTTAAACAGCGACTTGATAATATTGATAAGATTTTTAAGTTTAAAGATTCGATTATTGAAGCAAGTGATACTAAAATAATAGATTTTTTGTTTTAAAAAAAATAAGAATTAGCTATTTAATTTTTTATAAATTAACAATTCCATGGATATCTGTGTATATTGTTTAAACTAATAATGGCATTATATATACATGAAATTTTGTTAAAAATATTCAATTTAAATATTTCATTTTATCTCGAGTTCACATTAAGTCAAATTTGAACACAGAGAAAAAAATGAAGGTTAGTGTTTCCATTAGGGAGATCTGATTGTATAAATATTGACATAATATATATCATACATAATATTTTTTACGTAGCATTATTTTCTAAATATTCATAAAAATATTTTATAAAATTTTATTAAACAGTATTTTAATCTTAAACTGGTATTTTTTATACGTTATTAATTTATTTAATTCGCTAAAATTAATTATAACGATATATGATTTTCAATCAAAAGTTCAAACTCTAAAATTTCAAAAAAAATTAAAAGTTAAAATCTTAGGCGAGAAATACGTCGATTCGAACAATAGGACAAATCACCGGACATCCTCAGATTGTAAAATTACTAAATATAAAAATTGATTTTTATTATTTATTTTGATCTGATTTTTTTCATTAATTTTCGGCTTTGATTTTTTATTAATTTTAAATTTAATTTTTTTGGGGGCCAAAAAGTCGCAACTAGGCCGTTGGGCTAAGTTGAGCCCACCGTGATAAATTGAATTCAGCCGAATTTGCATTTTGAGCTTTTTTATTTATTGGGTTTTATTACATTTCCCATTTAAGGAGTTTATAATTAATTGAATGAGAATGTTCTGTTTCTATAGAGAGAGAATGATTAATACCATATAGATTTGTATCTCAAGCTATTAATATTGTCAAGGATTCTTACTGGAAATGACACTGACTATTACTTATATTAACAATATTGGTTTAAATCATATCGGTTTCATCTGTATCATTAAAAATCACACCTCCTCATCAAATATAAATAAAAACTTTTCAAAATGCCCATAGTAGTTACGAAGAAAATAATAAATAAAAGAAATAATTAACCTTAGCAAGACTTGTTAAACATTAATACAAGAGTCCACAGTAAAATGTTTGTTCAAATTGTCATCAATTGTTGTATGAAATAGCAAAATACAACAATATTCTCTTTAACAATTGCAAATCATGAATTTTTTTAAAAAAATATTGATCTGTGGCGCCAATTTAAAAAAAAAGATTTTCAATCAATTTTTTTTGATTGAATCAAAAAATTGAATAACCCCATGAATATTAATTTTAACATTTAAAATGTTGATAATATCTATAATTGCCAATCAAAAAATATACCTAAGATCAATGTCAACAAGATTGAAAGTTTAATTTACATATAAAAGGTTATTCTAATGATTTAATCCTTTAATAATTAGACTTTAATTATTTAATCTTTTAATAATTAGACTTTAATTATTTAATGTCTGATTTGAATTAATCAAAAATGGTTCAATCAAAAATTAATGACTCGAATTCTAAACGTTTTCACGTCTGAAATTCTTGAATATTAAAAAATAATAAGAAAAACACCAATATTATTTAATAATAATTATAATTCTCAATAGACAAAGTTTTAATAAGAAGCAACCAAATAGTCATTGATAAAACGAATGTCGCGTATATTTTTTCTATAAATACAGAAAATGAAATGTTTATAACAACTAATTTAAACAATGTTTTAAACTAGTATATATCAAAAATAGGCTTTTTATAGAGTATTAATCGAATTAAATAGGTTGTAGCCTATTTATTTCATTTCGTTTAATCTAAAATCACAAAAATCCTTAATAACTGTGCCCAAATTTAAATTTTATCTAGAGAATAAAAATTTCATGATCAAAAATTTTTTCATTGATAAGTTAAAGTTTAATTAATAGCTATTGATGAATTTTATTCAAACCAATATGATCGTTAAAATGAAATAGATCACTCTAAAATAAATATAAATCAAAACAATCGATAGTAATAAATCGTCAATTCCAATTTACTCAATTTTAAGTGTTAATTCAGTTTAATCAATATAAAATGTTGTTCAAAAAGCTAAATATAAATTATTTCTATATTAGTCTATAGTCAGGAATTAAAATAACCCTTAACTAAGATTAATAATTACTCACTCTTACAATCTGATAGAATAAATTTATTTGAAAAATTTAAGATCACCAAGATCAAAACAATAATCAAATGGACAATTTTTACAGACATGATTTTTCTCAAAAAATAAGATTTTCTCACTTTTTCTAATTCTTATGAACTCATCAATATCATTAAAATTGATAATTCTTAGCCTGTCGAGGAACATATCAAGGCCGAAAACATACATTATGGTGTAAATTTTATGAAATTTCAAATTTGTTACGAAATAAAATTTCTTTTTTAATCGTAAAAATTCATCTAAGGTATCTCTAAATTCATAAAAATGAGTTTTATATGAAAAATCATAAACTACCTTATTATCTATAAATTTATCTATCAACCAAATATTTCTGTAGACAAAATCATCAAAATCATTTTTATTTTCTTTACCTGAAATTTCAATTTTTTTAGGTTCACCTGCTTCACGATATAAATATTTCAATTCATCAATTAAATCATAAATCATAACATTTAGAATTCTCGTTGCTTTTAGTGTCGAATTCGGTTCAACAATGTTAATGTTAATAATGTACATTACATCATTAATCTTCCTCAGACCCAAACAATTTTCGAAATTAAACTTATACTCACAGTTTGAAATTAATTCTTCAATTTCTTTATCACGATCATAAACCAATGCACTTCTTTCATGTCGTTTATTTTGTTCTTTTCGATCTTGATCTATTTTTTCGATTATTGAGTTATCGACCATGAGGGATTCAATTTGTTAAGGAAATAAATATCTTCAGCTGAAATTTAAAATTGATTAATTCAAAAAATAATTTTCAAGCTTTAGAAAATAAATTCAACTTTTAAAGATTAAAAATTTAATTAAACTTTAATTAAATAATAATTTAATTAAACTTTAATTAAATAATAATTTAATTAAACTTTAAATTAGACTTTAAATTAAACTTAACTTTAAATTAGACTTTAACTTTAAATTAGACATTAACTTTATTTAAATAAAATAATTTTTTACAAAAATTAAAGTGATTTTAAGTCTATTAAAGAGTAGTTTTTCTCTTCAAGTTGAATCTCCTCGCAGAATTTTTTTTAAATATTTCCAAAAACTAAACTTCGGTGGCTCACTCGGTATTTTTTTGTTAATCCAATCATAATTTTTATCATCCACCAATTTATTTTCTTTTAAAATTTTATCTACGGTATTTCTCAGGTACTGATAATCTGGTAATTCATCAAATTTTAATTCCCGTATGTAAGACAACATACCTCCCCAATTTTTACTGTTTGGTAAACCCTCTACGAGAGTATTTATTGGTGTATTCTGTTTAACTTCAGCAATTCGTTTGTATTTGGTCTGACCAGTCGGTGCTTTCAGTCCCATCCAGGGTAGTTTTGGTTTAAGAAAATAAATTATTGTGTACATCATTGTTTCAAGATCATCTCGTCTGCTTTGACTGTATCCGAGATGTGTATTTATACTTGCGTATCTTGCAGTTCCTGTTAAGCTTTTATTGGTTTCCATGGCCACATGTACACCTGCGATAAGAAATGATTTAGCCATTCCAAAGTCAATCACATAAAGTTCATGTGGCCTTTCATCGTCAATTACAATATTTTCAGGTTTCAAATCTCTAAAAAGTATACCGCGCCGATGAACAGACTCAAAAAAATCAATAAGCCGCTTAGCAATCATGCAACAGGTCTTTAAACTGAACAACATTCCTCTATTTTCAAAAATATCTTGTAAATTAGGCCCTAACAAATCTAATATGAGATAATACCTATCTTCATACATTCCAAAGTAATGAACATTAGGCACGCAAGCACATCCATCTAGTTTTTGATATGTTTTATACTCGTTTTTTAATTGGTTATTTGCCTTGACAGATTTGTTTTCAAGTTTCATTGCAAAGCTTTTGTTTGTTACGATGTGTCTTACTTTGTATACAATGCCAAAGCTGCCTTTGCCAAGTTGAAATTCTATTTTGTAATTGCCGATTGTGTCGTCTAGATACATGGCCTTAAGGATTTACAAAATAATAAAAGAATTTTTTTTGTTGAGACTTGAAAAGATTTTAGAGGGTCAAATAAAATTTGGAGATAAGAGACTTTGGAATTGATTTTAAAAGAAACACAAATAATATTTTATAAATGATTCCAAATTACTTTTGATAAATTATCATCGGATTTAAAAATTTTTATCTTTAAAAATTTTTAGGTTGAACTTTGTTTATTAAACATGAGTAATAATGAGATGTAGCAAAGTTGGAATTTTTTATTATTAAATTAATTATTTTTTATAAACTTTTTAATAATTAAACAAAGAAACATATTTTTAAGCAAAATATATTTTTCAGGTAGTAAAAATTGAGTAGCCAGGTTTGGTGGTTAAACTCTTCAATGTAACATTTAAGTATTGTTATTCTAATTTTTAACCAACTTTGATAAATAATCAAAGAATGACATTAAGCGGTCAATAACTATAGCAGTAATATACAGTTGTTCTGGTATAGTTGATTGAAACTTGTTCGCATATTTTATTGAATCAGAAGGAGCTATCCTAGGTGTGAGGTTGATTACAGAAACATATCTTTAAAAAAGCAGTATTGAAACTTAAAATATTCATAAAAAATCCTATAACTTTACATTAATTATTTTACAGGGTTCTCATAGTTATAGACAATTTTCCCAAAGTTATAGACCTCTTTAGTCAAAGTTATATACCGCTTTTCAGAGAGTTATAAACCACCTTTCCCAGAATTATAGATCCTTTTTCCCAGAGTTATAAATCCATTTTTTTTGCAGGTCTAGACCCATTTTTCCAGAGTTATAGACCTATCTTTTCGAATTATAAAAAACAGTTTTCCAGAGTTATAGACTCGATTTACCGGAGTTATAGACTCCTTTAAATATTTAACACTAATATGTCCACAAAAAAATGCCTATGAATCCCGAAAACATTGAAATGTCTATACTACTTAGTTCAACCGAAAGATTTTACAGGAGGTGATTTTAAATAAAATATAAGTTAAGAAAAATTTTAAGAATAAACACCAATACTTTTCTATTTTAAATAATATTAAGTTACATAAAAATTTAATCGTATTTAAATCCGAAAAGATTTTTGAGTTTAGAAACTAACTCACTTTTTGACACCCGTAAAATTAGGGTAAAGAAATAAAACAAATACTAATCTACTAAAATTAATATAGTAAAATAAAAAAGGAGGTCTTTGAAAACCGCTTCAAAATTTATACCTTTTTACTTACCAAAAGCAGTTAAAAGAATAAAATTAAAAAAATAATCTAGAATTACTGTACTAAAAATAATCAGTTATCAGTTATTGTAAGATTCATTGTCTCCTTAAATTCTACTAAGGCTAAAAAAGGAACAATAACAGAGTTTATCTTGCAATTTTTCATAGTATATTTCAAATTATTTTAAACAAGTAAAAAATTGGGAACTGAGTATTTATTCGGGGCGCCGCTAAACATTCATACAATGGAGCTCATGAAAAAATAAAAATATAATTGAGTTTTTCATGACGAGTTACTATGGGAGGTATATTTTCTTCATATTAATTTTATAATATATACGTATTTATATATCAAGATATAAGATGAAGAAAATATGTCTCCCACAGTAACTCGTCATGAAAAACTCAATTATTATTTTATTTTTTCATGAGCTCCTTTGTGTGAATGTTTAGTAACGCCTTGTAAATTTTTTTTGTTTTGCCGTCAAAACTATTTTTTTAAAATACCCTTATGGTTCGACCTGAAAAATCATTAGACACAATGAGATATGATAAATTATTAATATACTGCATAAAAAAGAAAAGCGCATAAAATTATTACAACGTTGAAGTCTTTTGCCTAAAAAATTAAATGTTTTAAATGCAGGGGATTTATGTCTTTATCGAAAAAAGAGATTGTGAAAGTGGTTTTGTTTAGCGTTGTAAGAAACCTTGCTGTGCAAAAAGATCAATATACGGCAAAAGCTATTTTTCAGACTGCAAGATTGATTTTTTAAAATTTATAAAATTTGTTTAACTATTTTTTAAAGATGATATAAGTCCTAAAAAAGCGATACATGAATTGAGAATGAGTAGAACTTATTATTTTTATAAGAAAAAACTTGAAGCTGTAATGATAAAAGATTACATATTAAAAAAAAAACAAAAATTGGTGGTCCGGGTACAGAAGTCCAAATTGATGAATCCCTTTTCAATAGACGTAAATATAAAAGGGTCGAATAAAACCACATATTTTAGTGTTTGGTGGCGTAGAAGTAGGTACAAATAGGTGTTTTTTCAATGTAGTAGAAAACAGGATAAAGAATACATTGCATCAATTATTTGAATCAAATGTTTGGGAGGGGGGTGTTTTGATATCTGATATGTACAAATCTTATGTAGGCCTTGAAGAAAAAGGATTTTCTCATTTTACTGTAAATCACAGTTTAAATTTTGTTAATCCGTTGACAGATAAGCATACTCAGACAATTAAAGGTCTATTGAGTCATACAAAAAAGAAAATACATTCGGGATATGAAATTAACCGAGAATTTATACAAAAGCAGTTGGACATTTTAGCATGGGGGGGAACTTTTATAATAAGTATTTACATATTTCGTAAAAATAATTAATAATTATTTTATAATTTTTCTTATTATAATATATTTTTATTTAGGGCGCCGCTAAACATTCATACAAAGAAGCTCATGAAAAAGAAAAAGTATAATTGAGTTTCTCATGACGAGTTTCTATGGAAGACATATTTTCTTTATCTTATATCTTGATATATATATATCAAGATATAAGATATAGAAAATATGCCTCCCATAGAAACTCGTCATGAGAAACTCAATTATACATTATTTTTTCATGAGCTTCTTTGTATGAATGTTTAGCGGCGCCCTGGATAAATACTCAGTGCCAAAAATTGATAATGAACGGGGTAGTACCGACATTCCATTTATTCTGATATTATTAGGTATTTTTTAGGAGGCCGAATGATTGTATAAATATTTTAAAATGTTTAATTATTTTTGAAAATATTTTAATACACCGATAAATCGTGTCTATAACTATGGAAATATTTTTTACTTTAAAAAATTTGTCCTTAAACTTTAATAAAACATGGCCTTAACTCTAAAAAAATGGGGCTATAACTCTAGGAAAAGGGATATATAACTTTGGCAAATTGGTGTCTATAACTTTGGGAAATGTGATCTATAACTTTGCAAAAGGGGTCTATAACTTTGGTTAAATGGATCTATAGCTTTTGAAAAGGTAATCTATAACTATTAAAAACCTTGTAGTATATGATGAAACAAATTATGTATATAGTTGGGCTGTTAGCTTATGCTTGAGTAACTTGAAGACTAAGAACGTAATATATGAAAACTAAGATTGAAGATCGTTTAGGTTCTACTCGCATATAGACGAGTTGAAACCTAACTCGCCAAAATTAATAACGGTTCATTTAGCCAAAATATCGAAATAAAAATTATTTATAAAGCTTTAAAAAAATAGAATTTTATCATTCGAAAGCCCAAAGAAACAAGAAATTTTTGGTTTTAAAACGAGTTATGCTCATCGGATAACTAATTATTTATAAATAAAAGCATAAAATATGTTTCTTATTTCCAATAAGATTAAAATGTTTAGATAGATCTATATAAAATCAAGCATTGTTTGCTGAGATTTATAGACCCTTGCTAAATTATATACTGCACCAAATTTGATAAATTTCTATGCTATCTCTGAATTTTCATTATTGATTATATATATTTATCTCGCGATTTTAAGATTATTTGAAATAAAAAACATACTCTATGCTCTAACATTTTAAGACTTACAAATACGTTGAAGTGGATCTTTAATTCGTTGGATGAGAGGCAATTTCATGTTTCTTTGGGCTTTCGGAAGATAAAATTCTATTTTTTTTGCTTTATAAATAATTTTTTATAAAGATATTTTGCCGAGTTGAACCGTTTTTATTTTGGCGAGTTTAGGTTCAACTCGCCTATATTCGAATGAACCATCAAATTTAGTTGGGCTGTTAGCTTATGCTTGATTATAACTTGAAGACTAAGAACCAAATATTTGAAAACCAAAGATTGAAGATAACTATCAGAGCTAATGTATATTACCAAATGTAAAATTAAAAATTATAAAATTATATTTCGAATGAGGAATAAGGCAAATTCCTAGCTTGAATGCAATTTTTAGGTATTTAAAAGTTTTAAAACTTAATTTTTTTATTTAAAAAAAAGACTTTATCCTGTCATAAAAGGGATAGGTATTATTAAGAAGGTATCTAAAAAACTAGGTACTATTTCGGGTTGGAGACACAAAAAATTTTGAGCATATGAAAAAGTGTAAATTTGAAAAATGTGTAAAAATATCAGCTGGTTAATATTCCTCAAACCTATTCTTCTAATAGTATGTATAATTTTAGAAGAATAGGTTTCAGGAATATTAACCAGCTGATATTTTTACACATTTTTCAAATTTACACTTTTTCATATACTCAAAATTTTTTGTGTCTCCAACCCGGGTCACAATATAAACACCTATTATAAAAAAAATAAATGCCAACTCCTATGTTAAATCGATTAAATTATAAAACTTATTACGAATGTTTAACTATAATCCCGATAAAAATATCATTCTTGACCTTTTTATAGCGATTGGATCGATCCCCTCAAATAAAAAATGTTTAAAATGCAAACGAAAAATGATTCTGAAAAACTGTGGCAAATTTAATTTTGAATTTGCATGAAGATGTATGCATTGCCGAATTTATTAGAATATTCTGGATGATTGCGCCCTAAAAGATATTAAAATAAGCCCTTAATATTTCTCAGGTTTTTATTCTATTTTTTAACAAAAATCATTTTAGCGCCGATTATATTAAGTCGAATTGTAAGATAGGAGAGTGTATGTATAAGTTTCTAATGGCTTAGTTCAGAAATAAAACAGAGAAATACGTTCAAAATAAAAAACGAAAATTAGGCGGGGTTTTAAAACAAGTCAAAAGTGATGATGGTTTCTGGACTCGTTGGAAAACGGTGTGGGAAGATTTGGTGAACCGGTGTGTATTTGGGGAGCAGTGGAGGTTCAAACAGGATATTGTTACATTGAATATAAAAAAAAGAGATGCAGGAACATTGATACCCATTATAAAAGATAACATCGAAGATATAAGCTATGTGGTATCTGATCAATGGGCTGCTTATAAAAAAATAACTGGCTATTTTAAAGACTCAGTATGTCATAAATACAATTTTGTAGATACAAATACAAAAGCCAACACTCAATGTATTAAAAATTTATAGGCCCATCTGAAAAAAATCAAGCACTATAGTTATGGAATAAGTCTTGATACTATAACTGATACCTTGAATGTTTTTTTGTTTTTAGAAATCATAAAAACATTGAATTTAAAGAATTTTTCGACATTATTTCGAATTAAATCTGATTTATTAATTATTTATTTACTATTTTTTTATAATAGGTGTTTATATTGTGACCCGGGTTGGAGACACAAAAAATTTTGAGCATATGAAAAAGTGTAAATAAGAAAAAGGTGTAAAATTATCTGTTGCTTAATATTCATGAAACCATATTTCTATAATAGTATATATAATTTTAGAAGAATAGGTTTCGGGAATATTAAGCAACAAATAATTTTACACCTTTTTCTTATTTACACTTTTTCATATGCTCAAAATTTTTTGTGTCTCCAACCCGGGATAGTACCAAAAAGAATTTATTTTGGGACATTTGTCTTCCATACCGCCGTAGTACCTATTATATTTGCGTGGAAAACGATGTTGTTTATAATCCGTGCTAATTTCTTGCTGAATTGATATCCTTGTCAGAATTTATTCTTCTTTCATCCATGTTAATTATCTTCTGCTTTTCTTATATGCATTTAAATACTATATTCAATTTCTCTATATTACAGTGTATATTATTTTTATATGTACAAGATTGAATTTTAAATGTACTGTGTGGTAGATTTCTAGTAACTTTTGAAATAATGGAACTAAAAATCGAAAATATCTAAAAAAATCAGAATTTTATTAACATAAAATTCCATGCACTTTCCACAGTTATTTTTATTATTAAATAAGAACATATTTTCCATATATAAATGCTCTTCAGAAATCATTTACTGCAAATCTAGTTTTTTTAATATATTTTGATTGGTAAGCTTGCAAAATAGAGATATAAACGGCAATATTTTCAATACTCAATAAGAAATTGGCATATATATAGAATTTATATGATATTTTATAGCATATTTAAAAACGCTATACTATCTCCGAAATAGTTTATTTTCAATGTAATTACATTTAGACATCCATTTATTAAAACTTTTTTTTCATTAATTTTAGTATTTTTCTTTCGATAAACTGCAATATTGGATGAATCACATTAAAGGCTTTCTTAAGTCATAAAAAACATATGATAACTAATTTTCCGATAACATATTCATGATTAAAATCATTAATTAATGCATTCGTAATTTGAAAATTATTCAAAACTCTTTTAAATTTATCTTTGAAGGAATTAATAAACCTGAATATAACGTTTGAGTTAAATATGTACAACTGGTGTTAAAAATCAATTTAATGTCAGTTATATATACACCTTAGGTTCCTCGAAATTATCTTTATAATAAGAATAGTTCGATTTTTTTTAATTTCGCACTTAGTGTATTTAGATATTTATAAAAAAAGATTTTAGTCTAAAACTTTTATTAGTTTTACAAGACATATTAAAGACTCTGAAATTCAAAGCGATAAATTCTCCAGTATTCTTGGATTTTCTTATAAAAAGACGGTAAATTTCCAAAAATCATAGCAAAATCGAGAATTAAAGATAATCTTTTTCATATTTTTACATCTATTTTCGTCCCTAAAACATAAATTCATTATACTCAGATTAATGTAAAGCACGTTTAGTCTATATTTAAGACATTATTTTTATAAAATCTCGAAAGATTTTTTTTATTTGATAAAAATGTGTCTATCATGGTAATCTTTACTTTAAGTCTCGCCATTTAATAAAACGCAACTTAAAGAATTTTTTTAAAATAAACCCTTACAAAAAACGATCTTTTATTTAAGCTCTATTTTTTTTATAAAAACATTTTGTTTTTAAAAAATTGTATTTTGTTGATCGTTTGTTTTTTCATTGCCATTTTATATCTTTTAACATATGAATGCATTAATTCCTATATATTTATTTTAAGGAAAGACAATTTCGAAAATCATTTTAGCAAATTATTGCGATAATCAATATCTATTAAAAAATTAATATTCATAAAAATTGATTTTTTGAACAGGCTTTGTTAGATTATACATTTTCACTAAATATTATCAATATTCCTTGCCATTTTTTTATTCCGCAATCTTATATATCACAAATAAGTTTATTATTTTTGAATTTCTTGTAATAAGAATCAAAAAAATTCCAAAAAAACTGTTTTCAAAATAATATTTGTTTCAATTTAAGCGTATCCTTTTATTTTTAAAATAAATGGTACCAAAAAAATCGACAAGATCAAATTTTTCGACTGTTCCGGAATTTAAAAAAACTTATGTACACGTTAAATGGCGATAGAATGCGATTTATATTATATTTATGTTACATTTAAATGATTTTTATAGCTTAAATATTCTCTCGGGTGCATTATTTCTTAGAAAAAAAATAGACATTTTTAGAGACTAAAAAAATTGACGACTACTGTACAGAAAAATATTTTGAACTCATACTTAAATTTGAAAGATATTATAACAAACAGTAACAAGATAATTGAGTACATGGTTATTTCTTCATCCATAATTGTTGGTCATATTTTTTGCAAAAATATCCAAAAAATTAAAGATTCATTGACACTCAGTATGAAAGATATTGTAGGAACAGGAAGTTGTTTCAACTCCAAAAAAAAACGGCAAAAAGTAGAGTATACACGAGTTAAAAACTCTTCTTTTCGACCGGTAGTAAATATTTTTTAGCATTCTTTATTTTAGTAATTCTCATATTCTGAAAAGATAAATAATATTGTCACTTAAACCAATAATTCATCATTGTCAGTCTCTACAATTTGTAGAAAGATTAAAAAGTTGGTTCTATACAAAAAGATTGAGAACTGTTCCAAAAGAAAGGATTATACATAAATTCTTTTTTAAAACGAAGACTTTTTATAACGATGATTTTTATAATAAAGATAATTTATTTTTAATTAGAATTTTATAATTTTTTTCAATTTTGAAATTGTGAACGAAAACACGCTACTTTTTACTACTATTATGATTTTTTGTTTCAAAAACTGTTTGTGCCACATGAAAGAGATGAGAATAGGTAGATAAAGTATATTTAAATAACAATAAAATAATCTGTTAAAAAAGGTTCATGGGTAGTTTGCAATATAAATAAATATTTCT
>SDVU01000118.1:0-20016 GCA_016256075.1 Dictyocoela muelleri | reverse complement strand
TAAATCTTGATTGTGATGAAAGAAAGGAGGTCGTTAGAAGACTTAAAACAGAAAAACTGGAACAGAAAAAGGGAATGTCGGCATTTATAGAATTGGATGGGGTGCAACAGAAGCATCATACAAAATTGCACATGTTCTTGGAAAGCATGGAAAACCCTTTTGTGATGTCAATATAATAAAAGAATGTATTTTGGAAACAGTTCGATGTTTAGACCCCAAAAATGTTTACAAATATATGAACCTTCCATTATCAAGAGGTACCACAACCATAAGGCAACATGAATTGGCCATAGACTTATAAGAACAGCTTTATGATTTGATTAAAAACGAAACCTCACTCTTTTCCATAGCATTAGACGAATCAGCAGACAAAACCGATTCCGCACAGATTCTTTATTTTGTACGAGTTATGACTGAATATTTTAATTGTTATGAGGAATTATTGGCTTTGGGCACTCTCTCTGGAAGAACACGTGGTGTTGATATTTTTTTTAAATTTTAAAGAAAAATGTATTGAATCTGGATTAAATCTTAAAAATTTAGTCAGCATATGTACAGATGGAGCACCTGCAATGAAAGGTAGACATGAAGGTTTTGTTTCTTTGATAAGAAGGAAAATCCCATGTTAGAATATTTAATTTACTTTCATTGTATATTACGCCAACAGAATCTTTGCGCTAAAAGTGCTGCTATTGGATCTACTTTGGAGGATGTTGTAAAAATAGTTAATTTTATCAGAGCAAATGCAACAAGACATCGCCATTTTCGAAGTGTTCTCTTGGCAGATGAATAAACATATAGAATGGATTTTCATAATCATTCGAAAATCCGTTGGCTTCAAGAACACAGGTTTTAACTCGAATTCTGGAATTACGAGAGCATGTAATACAATTATATGCCGATCAAAAACAAACTTGCAAGCTAGAAGATAAGAGATTCTGTCAAGATGTGGGGATTTATGTGACATTATGCAAAAACAAAATGAATTGAATTTTTCGTTACAAGGGAAAACTTCTCATATTTATAAGATGTGGCAAAAAGTTCAAGCTTTTCGAAAAAAACTAATCTTTTTAAGATTACTTCTTTTAAAATCCCGGATATTTAATGAACACTTTGACCAGTTATCAAAATTTATAACTGTACAGGAATCAGTAGATCCATCAATTTTTAATAGTTATATAGAAGTTTTAAACGTATTAATAGAAGAATATAATGATGGGTTTTTAGACTTTGAAAAATATAATATTGTACTTAAATTGACGTTTTAACCCGATCTTGTTAATATTTTTGAGGCACCAGAGGAATTCCAAATGGAGTTGTTTGAATTATCGGAAGATAATATTATTAAAAGCCTTTTTGATAATAAAAATAATCCTTTAGAAATCTGGAAGAAATCGGTGGAATATCCAAAACTCCGCATGCATGCTCGTCGTATTTTATCTTGCTTTGGAAGTACTTATTGTTGTGAATCAACATTTTCGTATCTATTACAAATAAAAAACAATCTCAGGACACAAATAACCAATATTCACTTAGAAGACCAACTCCGTCTTCGTACCAGCAAGTTATCTCCAAATATCAAAAAGCTTTCAAAAGATAAACAGAAACAAAAATCTCATTAAATTCCAAGTATTTTGATTTATTTTAGTTATAACTACATCTACATATATATTTTTTTTATTATTTTCTAGGAAATTATTTAGATTTAATTGTTATAAAATTTTGCTTAAACGTATTAAACATATTCAAATTAGTTTTAATGAGCCCCCTTACATGGTTAATAAATCAATATATTTGTATGAAATTTAAAAATATAATGAAACACATAATTATTGTTATTTTTTATGTGGCCTTCTAGTGCAAGGATTATTAAAATATGGCATTTGGGGCAAAAAGGTTCGCCACCCCTGCTATAGTTTTTAGACTTTACGTTTCTAGTGTTCCGATAATACGACACTCCTAAGCTACCAAGAAGTCCAGCTGCACACGTGATTTTCCATTTATCAATGACTCCTCAGTATCGGGTAATTAGTGACCCTTTTTATGATTTTTTTCACTACTTATTTTACCGAGATGCGTGCCGCTCTCATCTCCACACCTAAGAGAGTCCCTTCTGCTTCATTGTCATATTAGACCAAGTCTTAATCAGCTATACCACACTAAAACAACTTAATATTATCTATAATTATATAGATATAGACCGCTTAATTCAATACCAATTATTTATTAAAGTGACCCCAGCGGAATTAGGACCTCAATACTTAAAATTTCATTCAATAGTGTTAACCACTGAACTATCTGGCCCAGATCATTTATCATTCATAGCCAATTTATTTCGTCGCGCGCGTTGAGCGTGACATGCGTCCAGCGCGCGGCATTTTTTAAAAAGAAATCTAAAAATGTCAATAATTGGATTCTTACTCAGGTAAATGTAGCTACATGTATTATTATGTAAACTCGACCAGAAAAAAAAATAAAAAAATGAACAATAAGAATATATTTTCTTATTGAATGAAGATTTATGTGCTAATGGTTTCTAAAAATATATCAGATTTCAAATAAAGTCCAAAAATATGGTAATCTTAGGGAAATATATCGTCTAACAGGGTATAAATTTAATACACCAACGGGTTAGGACTCTGAAAATCTGAGCATAATATAAGTGTAAAGACAAAAGATCAGCAGACTTTTTTTTGATAATTTTAATCCTGATACAATTTTTCGTACTTAACTTTTTCGTAACCATCGATTTATTTAAGAAAGTAAGAAACCGAAATAATAATCAATATACCAAATTTCTTATGTTCAATAATCCTGGATTAGTTTTTAAATTACTCAGGATTATTAAACAGCAGCGGATTTAAAATATATATTATTATTTCAATTTCATACCACATTACATTTATTGACAGCCATAAGAGAGTTAATACTAATTTTTTATACATTTAATTATGAATTATATTTAGCTACTAGAAAATACCAAATATGAAAACATAGTTATATATATAAAAAAATTAATCTAAGATTCATAATTAAGATAAAAAATACGGATATAATGTGTTTATACGTTTTCTTAAGCTCAATTTTTTAATATCCTTAACCCGTTGGAGTTAAAGAGTTGTTATTAAAGCGTGAAATTTAAATCCAAATATGTGACCAATCAAAAATTTAATTTTAAAATATCTTTGTCTAGCTTCTAAAATGTATACAAAATTAAGTATTTTTTTAATTTCTATTTGAAAATCGATTCATTAAATAAAAATATATTCGTATTTTTTATTATTCTTAGTCTCTGGTCGAGAGTACATAATAATACATGTAGTTACATTTACCAGAGTCCGAATCCATGTAGTCTTTTCTTAATTTTTTTAAAAAGTTAAGCGCTAACGCGAGTCCGCGCTAATCGCAACTCTCGCGCTGATCGCAACCCACGTGTTGATCGCAAGTCACACGCTTATTGAACCTCAGCGCTTATTGCATCTCACGTGCTAGGCGGATGTCATGCGCTAGGCATGTGTCACACGATAGACAAAGGTCTCGCGCTGTGCGCATGTCTTGCGATAGACGCGTGATATATTTAAAGCCTTTCAATTAATTTAGTCATTATATAACTTAATATCAAAGTTACTAAAATAGTCCAATAACATATTTAATGATATGTACTCTATCAAGTGGTCTATTTTGTTGATAAAATTGAATTGGTGTATCCAACATTCTCCGCTCAACCTCTAAGCTACGAGAAATGTCTTATAAATCTTTTTCCATTATTTTATTGATTTCATATAAATGATTTAATAGTATTTTGTAATTTTATCTCGTTTTTCAAATTCATTATCAATTGTACTTTTTAATTAGCACTTCTTGATTCAGATCAAATTGTTTCAACCTCTTCTTTTAATTTTTTTTGTAATTTAATGAATGGTTCATGATTAAATCTTTATTTTCACTTATCTATGTCCTAGCAGGTGTCAATTCAAATCATCTGTGTTTTATTTCGTTATTTTAAATACTCACAGTATCTTTTACTATAATTTTTAAAGATCCTTCCATTTTCTTCAAACTATTTCTTATAGTTCTGTTCAGTCTTTCTATTCGATCATTACTTTGATGATAGTGTGGAATCGTATAATTAATTTCTATTCCTCGACCTTTAGTACAATTCTTATGCTGTTTATTATGTGATTCCTTATAATTATCAACAATCATGGTTTTAAAGTTTAAACTTTTATAAACCTTTTGAATAAAATACAGAATGTTCTTCGCCTCTTTAGAAACATCTACATCACCATAAGCGAATCTACTGAAGTAATTTATTTCCGTGATAACACAATTGCTCTTGACTTTTTCAATAAGATCAAAAGCGATCCTTTCACCCGGTTCTGATGTCAAATAAAATTAGCAAACTTATATAATTTCTTATCCTTTTTCACACACATAGACATTCATTAGCCCTTTCACATTTTAATAATAATTTTCATTAATAATTTTATTTTTTTAAAAAAGAAAACTTTTATTTTTTTAAAAAAAGCTTTCTTTATGAGAGAAAATAATTAATGAAAATTTTTGGATCAGTCCCATTATTTCCCCCTCAGGGGGGGGGGAAATGGGACTGATCCAAATATTTTATTATTTTTTAATTTTAATTTTATTTAAAAGTTAATATTATTAACCCCTTTAGGGGGAAAATAATGGGACTGATCGCCTCGGGGGGAAAATAATGAGACTGATCCAAATTTTTCATTAATATCTGAAAGTGTTAAGGTTAGAGATCCGCTGTAGTAATATAATTTAATATTTGGTAACTTTGCAAAGTATATTAATATGTATTAAACAATCTGGATGTTGTCAAGATATCATCCAATGGCTAGAATAAATAGTATTTTAAAACACCCAATGTGCATCAAATCGCCGCGGCGAGTTGATTTACTGTTCAAATATAGACAAAAATTGCTTTGTTGCATCAACTCCTCGTGAAAGAGAGTTGATGTGATATATTTGTTGTTTATAATATAATATTTCCCTCGTTGCGCACAAAATGCATGCTATAATCACCACATGCGCGCCATATGCACAACATAGGCGTCTTTCGCACAACATACGCGCCTTTCGTACAACATACGCGTTTTTGCACAACATACGCGCCTTTCGCACAACATGGGCGTCTTTCCCACAACATACGCGCTATACGCATAACATACGCGCTACGCACAACATGCACACTATACGCAAAAGATAAGCATTATACACACAACATGCGCACTATACGCTCAATACGCAAATTGTAAAATTTTCTTTAATATCATTTTATTCTGCCAGAAAGTCGAAATCTGGATTAATTCATCACTTAACTGACTAAACGGTAGAAATATTTTTAAATATTATTACAATAAATACATTTATATAAATTTTAAATTTTGTATATATAGTATTTCAATGCGTTTTTTGTAATTTTGATTTTATTTTTTGAAATTTCAAAACCCTTTTTTGAAAAATATAATTTTGTTTTTTTGAATTTTGAAATGCGTTTTTTGAATTTTTAATGGTATTTTTTGAATTTCCAAAGTCGTTTTTTGAAATTTCAGAATTTTTATAATTTTAATTTTTTATGTTTTCCTTGAATTATACCCATGAAGAATACATATACAAACGAAAAAAAGAGAGGATCTTATAAAAATGGTGATGGAAGAAGGATACAGTGTAAGAGATGCTTCAATTTTTACAAAAATAAATTACAACACTGCCTGTAATATAATTAGAATATTTGATAAAGAGAATAGAGTTGAAAAATTAAAAACAGGAAAACCAAATAATAAAAAAATAACGAATGAAATAGAGTGGTATATTGAACAAAAAATAGAAGAAAACCTGCTAATAACATTATTAGAAATTAAAAAGATTTAAAAATAAAATATAACATTAATGTTTCGATTGAAACAATAAGAAAAACTTTTATAAACTAAAAATAACTTTAAAGCGGGTTTATTGTACTTCAGTTAATATAAATTCCGAATCAATGAAAAATAAAAGAATGATATATGCCACAAGATTTTTGTAATTAAATAATAATGATAGTATAAAAGTTTTTATAGATGAATCGGGATTTAACTCACATTTGAGGAGAAAATTAGGAAGAGGACCAAGGATTCTATCGTTTCTACTATTGTGCCTGCCATTAAAGGTAAGAATATGAGCTTGATATCTGCAATTACAAATAATGGGATTCTCTACGCAAATACTTTTGTCGGATCTATAAATGCTACGATTTTTATTGAGTTTATGCAAAATCTTATAGATGTTTGTCAAAATAAGGCTATTTTAAGTTCATGCGTTTTTATATTTGATAATGCAAAGATCCATCATGCAATTATAACAAAGTCTTTTATTGAATCCCGGAACATTAATATTTTATATCTATCCCCATATAGTTACATGTTAAACCCTATTGAATTTTCATTTTCTAAGATTAAAGCCATTGTTAGAAGAAAATTGGGGAATGGATATAATGGCTCGTTTAAAGATTTAATTTTGGATTCTGTCAATCATATAACACGAGAAGATTTGGAAAATTATTATAGGCATATTATAAATAACTGTGGTAAAGCAGTTCTGAGAGAAGATTTTCATTAAAAATATTTAATTTATTGACTGCCAAGTTTTAATCGATTGTATGAAATACTTTATATTTATACAATGCCCATTTATTTTTACAATTTGGATTCAACCACATCTTACGTTTTAATAATCTTTGTAATTTTAGCTTTGTATCACAGACGTAACTCTCGACAAAATTTATGTCTCCTATCCTGTGCAGCTTCAACATTATCTATTTTATCATATACAGAAAAATATTTTTAGTATATAAATCAAATAGTTATTAAACAAACGCGCAATTTTTTTGATCGGGCTTGCAAATATAATTAATATTGTTTATATCCACATGCATAACATAATAAACGTATCCTCCAAGCATAAAGATTTTAAACCCATTAAAGCGTGGTCATTCGTTCTATTTGTAATTGCAACTAGATTGTTCTCAAACTTTAAAAACATTTTGGTACTACAAAAGGTTAGGGACCCCCGAAAAATTGGGCTTAAAAAAAGTATAAATATAAAAAACCAGCAAAATTTTTTGTTAATTAATAATCATGGAATAATATTTTTTATTTTTTGTTATATTACTATATTTGGTATATTTAGCAAAGCGAAATATACTAAATATAGTAATATAACAAAAAATAAAAAATATTATTCCATGATTATTAATTACCATAAAATTTTATTGTTTTTTTATATTTATACTTTTTTTAAGCCCAATTTTTCGGGGGTCCCTAACCTTTTGTAGTACCAACATTTTATTTATTTTTACATTTTTCTGTAAAACATTGTAATCTATTTTGTTCATAACATTTTAAACGTACTCATTATGTGTAAATTAGGTAATATCCTCTAAAAACACTTTGTTCACTACGTTTTTTTTGTATTAAATAAATTAATTTTTAGCATTAACCATAGAGTTTTTATAACTCAATAGTTTTCATTTAAAATTTTCTTTATATGTTATACTTAATTAGATATATTTTATCGTAGATATCTAGCACCAATAGCCATGATATATACGTTAAAATTCGTTCGAATGTTTTTAAAGTTTTTTATTTGTACCTAAACAAATTGGTACGCATCATACTCTTTTATCTACTCTCTTCGGGTGATAAATAGATATTATTATCTTTTTAAATTTAAAAAATTCTTTGAAATTTCAAAAAACGCCTTTGAAAATTCAAAAACACCATTGAAAATTCAAAAAACTCATTTCAAAATTGAAAAAAAACAAAATTGTATTTTTCAAAAAAGGGTTTTGAAATTTCAAAAAATAAAATCAAAATTTCAAAAAACGCATTGAAATACTATAATATAATTTATCTTTTAAAATAAATTTAAATTTAAATTAATTTTTACTTTTCTCTGTATTCCCTCCTATGTATCACTAATAATCAACTTTTTTATTTTTAATTTAAAATTATAGATGTAATTAAATTAATAATTTTCTTGTTTACATATTTATTTAATTTTATAATTTGTTTTTTTCCATTTAAGGATATATCATTTCCTTATAAATCCAAAAATCATTTTAAAATAAATAATATTGTTTATGTTTTTTAACCTTTTTTTCAAGATTTGTTTTTTTTTCAAAAACGCCTTTTATTTCAATAAAAACAACGCCAAAGGTGTTTTTTAATTGGGATAACCGAAGATTTTTCGCGATTTTAAGTTTTTTTTTAAAAAAAACTATGTACTTTTATCTTATAGATGACGATTTTATATTTTTTAGGTGTCTGAAACGTGGGTGAGACTCAAAAAGACTATAAAAATCTTATTTGGATTTTTAATATTATATTATTGTTTTATTTTATCTGATTTATTTAATGGAATTCTAAGATTTTTTAACATTTGGGGTCCGAGTAGATTTTGAATATAAAAAAAAGGTCCACGCATCAAAAAAACTATAGAAACACTGGTTTGGAGGGTCTTATAAAGTAGAAAATAGTTCTTATAAAGTCAAAAATAGTTTTTTAAAATGTCAAAAATAGTTTTTATAAAGTTTAAAGGTGATTTATTATTTTTATAAATATGTTTTTTTAAAATATACCATTAATAAAATTTTATAATGAAAATTTTAATCAAAATAAAACAATCATCATTAAAATCATATAAAAGATATCGCCAAATATAAATGAATTTTATAAATAATAATCTTAATTGTTAACAATTAATCATAAATAATAATCTTAATAATTGTTATCGATCATAATCATATACTTAATAATAATTATTATCAATTAATCATCGTTAATAATTTTTGTATCACTCAAAATATCTTCAAAATCAAAATATAAAAATGGTCCAACAATCTCATATTTATGATAAATACCATCATGGTCTCTAACACAGCCTTTTTCAATTACACGTGCGTGATAAACAATAGAATTATCGAATTCATATTTAGAAATTATAAATGGAATAGTAAACGATGAATTAATTGGGTAATTGATCAACATATCAATCACAAGTGCTATTTCTATATCTTTACAAACTAAAACATCTGTATTGTCAAAAAAATCAAAAATTTTATTCATGTCATCAGATTCATTGCCAATTAGCTGATGACAAGCCAAATTATCATTCTTTTTACTATTAAAAGATATCCACTCGTATTCGATATCAAATTTTTTTAATATTTTTTCCATTCCTGTGGATATAAAAAGAAACTCTCCGAAATAAAGCAAGTTTTCTTTAAAAAGTATAAAAAACTCGGATTTAAAATCTTTATAGTTTTTATAAACATTTTTCAAGGATTCCTGCCATTCTGAATAAATATAGTCATTATTTAAAATACTATTTGCCTTAAAATCATTATTGGTTAAATTGTTCACTTTAAGGTTTATATTAAATGGAAATTTATAGTACCTGACATCTTTTAATTTAATTTTTGATTTAGATAAAAATGTCAAAGATTTATTAATCAACTTCTTTATGATATTTATTTCTTCTTTTGTTGATGTTGGTTGGCTTAAAATGTTAAAAATTTTATTTTCGAAATCATGGTTATTATTTTTATTATCAGAATTATTTTTATTGTCAGGATTATTTTTATTATCAGGGTTATTTTTATTATCAGGGTTATTTTTATTATCAGGGTTATTTTTATTGTCAGGGTTATTTTTATTGTCAGGATTATTTTTAATCTTTTTTACTTGGATTGATGTTTTTCTAAAATTATAATTTTCATTGATGTTTTTCATCTCATCACATTTTTTATTATGAACATCAAAATTTTGTGAATCCTGAATATCAATTTGACTTTCATTTCCTAAGGAAACTGTATCTAATGAAAAAATTACTTCATTAGAACAAAGATTGTTTGTTAGGCTAGGTGTAAAAGAATTAATTTCTTCAATATCAAATGATAAAATTACATCACTATTTTTGTTAATTACATCATTATTGTTAATATCACTATTATTAATAATTATATCATTTGTATTAATGTTAAAGAATTTTTTATTCGTAATTTTATGATTTATTAGATTTTCATTGTTTTCTTTGTTTTCGGCACTCGTATTTTCCGTTTTATTGAGGTCTTCGTTCGAATTCAATGACGTACTTGGTTTTGAAAATATGAGGTCAAATGGATCATCAGGGTGATTTTGTTTCATCGGGGTTGTAGGATTTACATTTAAATTTTCATATGAATTTATTTTAAATGTTTATAGTTAAGATAAAAAAAATATGTACATTACGGGTTGATTTTTCGACCACTTTTTTATTTTTTTTTCGGTCTAAATGCCAGTAGCTCAGTGGTTAACACTATTGAATGTGAAATTTAAGTATTGAGGTTCGAAATCCGCTGACGTCACTATTTAATAAATAATGAGGGAATGATATTAGCGGACAAAAAAATTGAAATATAGTAATAATATACAGTTGTTCCTGTTATAGCTGATTAAGATTGTGGTGTCCCAGTAGCCCGAATTCTAGTAGCACGAATTCCCAGTAGCACGAATTCCCAGTAGCACGAACAAAAATTATTTTTTTTATCCCCTTAATTATGACATTTTTTTGGGCCCAAGGAAAGAAAGGAAGTTTATGCCCACAGTAAATGGTTACATGTTCCACATGAATAAAAATACAGGAAGATGAACAATTTATTACACATGTTCACACAAACATTGAGATTTGAATTTAAAGATTGGGAATGAACAATACCTTCTAGATGATGGATTGTATAATCATACTGATGATTGTGCAATCATCTAAAAATTGCTAGAAAGATTGGTTATTTGCTTTCAAAGAGCCATTAACCATAACGTAGGTTTCTACACGGCTTCAAAAATGACATGAAAAAAATATTAAAAGAAATTGTACTTAAAATGAAATAAAGAAGCTGTTTTTATTTTTTTTTTGGGGGGGGGGGGCTACTGGGAATTCGGGATACCAGATTTCGAGCTACTGAGACATAACTGATTAAGATTTGGTCTAATATTAAAATGAATTCCAGGGGGGTCTACTAGGCGTAGAAATAAGTGTAGCGACGTATCTCGACAAAATAAACAGTGAAAAAAATCATGAAAAGCCCCTAATTACATGTATCCTTCAGAGTCATTGATAAAATAAAAATTGCGTATATAGCTGTACTTCTTGGTAACTTAGGAGATACGTATTATGAAAAACTAAGAACCTAAGATCTAAAGACCAAGGATGAATAAAACTCTCCGGGTTGGCAGCTATGTATGTTGTCAGCATGCAATATATAATATTTTCGGTTGGTAAAGTCGAGTGCTCGTAAAAATCGACCTTGCGAAAAAAAAACATGTTAAAAATTGTTATTTTTTTATTTATCAAATTCTGTATTTTCTTTTATGACGCTTTTTAT
Source organism: Dictyocoela muelleri (assembly GCA_016256075.1). NCBI lineage: Eukaryota > Fungi > Microsporidia > Dictyocoela > Dictyocoela muelleri. The sequence goes on along the minus strand of SDVU01000118.1, from coordinate 8,585 downwards.
ACTCCGGTATTTTATCATGCAATTAAAATTTTTCTTTTAAAAATTCTGAATTGTATGATGCTAAAAAATCGATGTTATTTCGAAGTTATTTAAAAACATTGATACCATTCGAGGAATCGGACTGATATTTTTTTTGTTCAATATCGATTAATTTGTCGAAAATTCAATAATAGTTTCAGACAATAAATCTACTTCACGTGATTCACTTTCTAACCCCATTTTAACCAACTTATACTCAAAAACTCAGTTTTTTTTTGCCAGCGATTTTAAATAAAAGTATTGAATATTTCTCCAGCGGCTTTTTATACCAAATAAAAAACATACAACATATCATTCTTCTTCTTAATCAGAAATGTTCTAAGTTGTTCATCAAACTCATAAATTAGAACGTTATCAATAATAAACGAATCTTAGATTTAAAAAGGTTATTTATTTTGGCATTGAGAGGTTATATGACCGAGGTATTGTTAGATGGTAGGAATATGAGTTTGATATTACCTTTCTTTTCACCTTGTGTCTTGAAATTAAAAAGGAGAAGAACAATTTTTAAATTAAATTTTAATATATCATCGTTAAGTATGTTAAGATATTTATTGAAAAGACTATGCGTCAACAATGAGCCCTATAGAAGTGTTTAAAGATATATAAATTGACATTCTTTAAAGCTCTAAGTGTTTTTGATTACACTATCAACAAAGTTTTTAACTTTCGACCAAGGAATCTACACAAAACATCAAAATTATCATGCTTTTATCTTGCTTGATATTCTTTCTATCTTCTCTTTTATCAATAACAATAGATTTACTAATACTGGCTTTAATGTAGAGAGATGTTTCATCAATGTTAAAAATGTTTTTCTTTCTCATATGGTACTTTTTACAGATTTTGTTTTTCTTTAAGTCTTTATTTAAAGACAGGTCGGCACTAAAAACTCTGATCTAAACTCAAATTCCACAAAGGAAAAATTTGAGATTAGATCAGAGTTATGTTAAGACTTTAAAGAAAAAATTAATAACTACCAGGGTGAGTTACTTTTATAAATAAAAAAATTTTGATATTTAGGCCTGTGATCCCTTTTAAAAACAAGAAAAAAAATTTAAAATTGAAATATGTTATTATTATAGCAATGGTAACTCTTATTTTGTAAGAAATATTAAATTTGGTCATAATTTAATTAAAATTTGATTTATTGTTTAAAAATTCAATATTTTTTTGGTTAATTAAAAAATATGGTAAAAATTGATACTAGATGATCTTGGAGAGGAATTTGAGACCAGATCCCAAGACTCACTATGTAAAGCAAAGAAGTTTAGAGAATTTCTTTTATAAATGTTTTAACAAAGCAAAGTGAAGTTTACTTCTGGTCTAAATTTTAAGATTTGTAAAACTCATCTCCAAGTTCAAAATTGTTTACGGGAAATTGAAATGTTTATTCTTCTAATTGCGCAAATCTTGTCCAATAAGTATAAATCTATTTCTTCGTTTTTATCTTTTATAGAAGATAACTTTGTTCTAGTTCAGTGCTTCTCAAACTTTCTGATGTGGCGTACCGGCAGATGTTTTTTCTTATTCGACAGGAATCGATTAGCCAATCTAGATATCGCAAGAGGGAAACTGAAAAAAAGGCGACGACTAATCATGATTACATGAAGTATTATTCAATTTAATATCACTAATCCGTTAGGCGCCGATTCGCCACTAAAAAAAAACATCCTTATGTATCATGCTTAAATACATATAATAAAAAGCAAAAGAGGTGTAATGTCACTATTACAAATTAGATATCAATATAACTATCACAAAACACAATATAATATTAAACATTGGTGTTACTCAGATCGTAAATGCCGTGGGTGGCTAAAAACCTATCTATTTGACAATATTTGTGAAGTAAAAGAACATTCATTATATCATAAAAACTATGAAAAAAAATGAAATTTTGTATAAGAAAAATCAAATTAAATTACGAGCTTTGAATACTAATGAGAGACCCAGAGATATTATTGTCAAATATATGGGTATAAATAATTACATTCTTAAAAATGAAAACATAATGACGAAAAGTCTAAATGATTTAATTACTGCGACTCGAAAAAAACACAATATTAATATTATAAAAGATGATATTCCGGAAAATATAAAATATACCTATGCAAATGAATTATTTCTGCAGTTTGATAGTGGTAGTTCTTCAACAGAGCGTTACCTAATATTTACCACCGATACACATTTGCAGCATTTGAAACATTCTGAATTATGGTTTTGCGATGGTACATTTAGATCATGTCCAAAAAAATTCTCATAATTATATGTGATAATGGCTGAAGTAAAAGGCATATCTGTTCCGCTGGTATATATCTTTATGACTAAAAAAACCAAGCAAATGTATTCTGAAGTATTTAAGTTTATAAAAAATAAAATTAATGACAAAATGCCAAAAAATATTATTATCGATTTTGAAATGGCTGCATATGTAGCTTTAAAATAAAATTTTAATATGAGCCATATTTCCGGGTGTTTTTTCCAAATCGCACAATCACTTTATCGAACAATTCAACAATATGGTTTAATTAATCATTATAAGAAAAATGTAAGAATTAGAGAAGTTTTCAGAATGATATGTGGCTTGTCTTTTGTTGAAATTGATTTTGCAAGGCATGAATTTGATAAACTGGATAAATATATAAAGGAACAACCTGAATTGAATATAATTAATGAATTTTGGGAAAATCTTAAAACCACGTACTTAAAATGTTTATCTCCTGATTATGAATATAATGATTCAATATTCGATATTAATTTTTAGTCTGTTCATAAATTAATAATAAATAGGATAAAAAAACAAATAATAGTATTGAAGATTAATACAGATATCTTAATAATAATGTTTGTCAAAGTAATCCAAGTATTTATGAAATAGGAAATGAACTAAAGAAACAAAATGCCTTGGTTGAAAATAAGTTATCTAAATTATTATTTAATAAATTGAAAAAAAAATGAGAGGAGAAATTTAATGATAAAATTTATGAAATTGTTAGTAGATATAAAGAATTTTATGGTTTGGAATTCTTAAAACTGTTAGCCGTTCATTTAAAGTTGAAGGAACCATGATTAGTTAATAAAATTAAGCATTTTATTTTTTTTTATTTGAAATTATTAAGATTTCATAAGGTGTTTTTTATGTGGCGAAAAAAAGGCGTCGATTCGCCACAAAGTGGCGAATCGGCGCCGAGCCAATCATTGACATGCAACTCTTTTCATTGTGCCAGTAATCGGCAGCTTATTTGTACCATTTAATTAATTGTTTATGACTCAAAAAAATATTAATTGAACATTCGTAATAGTATTAATTTATACTGGAAACGTATAATGAATGTATAATAAAAAACAAACGACATATTCTTTTTATTTTTATTTTTTAAACTTGCAATTCAATTTTAGATATGAATGAAAAAAAAAATAAACAAATCAAAACTAGCAAAACTATATGACGCAATATGAAGGCATAATGTTACAAATCTATCTTAATCTAAAATATGAAAATTTCGATTCTATTAACACAATTCGAATAGTAGAAATATCAAAACCTTAACCTTTATTAATGTGAAGGGTGAGCCTGCTTCTTATTTTTAAGCTTACTCAATCTTGGTAGAATTAAGGTGAGTGCCAGTCGAATTAGAGAATTAATATCCTAACAATTCCTGTATTTGGTCTTAATGACACTCATTGTTGAGAAGCCGGTTTCGCAGGGGTAAGTTGTTGGAAAAATGAGAAGAGTTTTCAAAACAATTTCACTAAGATTAGAATATTCTGTTTTAACTTTTATCCAAAACAAAGCGAGTGTTGTCGAAGTTTCGAAATTATTTTTACTTCTTTGTCAGCAGATAGATCTAAAAGCTTATTCTCTATAAGAACACTTCTAAAAAAGTCTTCTCTCAAAGAAATAATCGATTTCTTATCCAACCATTCCCTATACGTGGATCTTCTTCAGCTGGAAAGTAATGCTGAAAACGATCTACCAAATTAATCAAGTGTTCTTTTATGACTTTTCGTAACGATACAATATTAAGTTCTTCGCCTGCATCGTCGATGACTGTTGGAAATAGGGGAACATATCATAACAGTCTTTTGAGACTAGATTTTTCCATGTTTCTAACATCCGTTTTTGTGCGTCGATCTTGTGCGTCGATCTTGTGCGTCGATCTTGTCCTTCGATCTTGTCCGACGTTCTTGTTCGTCGTTCTTGTTCGTCGTTCTTGTCCGCCGATCTTGCCCGTCGATCTTGTCAGTCGATATTGTTCATCAATCTTGTCCGTCGATCTTGTCTGTCGATCTTGTCCGTCGATATTGTCCGTCGATCTTGTCCCTCGATCTTGTCCGTCGATCTTTTCCGTCGATCTTGTCCGCCGTTTTAAAACACAATGCCATACTCACTTGCATGGAGATGTTAAGAACATTAAAAATGTTAAATATATCAGCTAGATGAGCCAGCTTGGCTAGCCAATTCACATCTTAGAACAATTGTGACCAATTTGGCTTTTTTGTCAACAAGAAACACCGCAAGTTCATTTCTTAGCTCAAATACTCTTGACGGAACCTTTCCCCTTGATAACCAACGTACATTGCATGCAATGGGAGTTGTTTATGATGAGCTCAATATCATCACACAATGCAGTAAATAGTCTGGAATTTAAAGCATTTGCTTTTACATGGTTAACACTTTTTACAGCCTCACTGAGTACACTATTTAGTTCCAGGACACTTTTTTTGTTGCAAGACTTTCTCGGTGAAGGAACCAGTGTGTTGATTTACACTTTGTGGCAAATGACTTTATTTGGGTAACCACTCATGAATGCTTTCCTATCATTGCGGCGCCATTATCGGTGCATAAACCTACTCAAAATTTAAAATATAATCTAGATTTGTTAACGATATAGTCACTCACAGTCTTGAACACTTCAGAACTAGTTGTATTTTTTAGTTGTGAAACAGAGAAAAATACTCTTCTTGGTGGATGCTAGTTTGGTGTTGCCTTTGTTATTTGGTGTTGCCTTTGAAAAAAAATAAAATGATAAAATTGTAAATAAATATTAATCTTTTATTCTTAATAGAGATAAAAGATTGTTGAATCGCTTGTCTGATGGGATGGTGTGTTTCAAATATATTTAATGAAAAAGTATTCGCGTTTATTCTGATAATACCATTTTTCTTCACTAGGTATATTTTAGAAATAGACCAAACACATTCGACAGTCTGTGTTTTTTTTTACAAACTGTATTATCAAGAAAACACACTGTAATATTCAAGTTCAAAATATTAGAGGCTAAATAATGTTCATTTGAATTTTTTGCACGATTTTTTAAACAGGTATGGTGGTGTTTAAATTTTTTTCAAAGGCAACACCAAATAACAAAGGCAACACCAAACTAGCATCCACCCTTTTCTTTCAGTTCACCTTCATGTTCATAGCGCACTTACATTATAAGAACTGCTTGGTTAGCAACGTCTGTACATTCATCAATTTGCAAAGAAAAGTATTTAGCTAATTTAATCTGTTCTATGAGCTGATCTTTCAAATCGTGTGCTAGCTCTTATTTCGTCGAGCTATAGTATCATTTGATAGTGAAACCTTTATTAATTTCTGTGCCGAGAGCACACCCAGCATTTCAATGCAAACATCTTTTATACAGCCTTGTATTAGCGTTTCAAAGATTGTATAGTGCTTTTTAGCTTTAGCAACATGAAGTTCTACTTATAAGAAGCCCGCAAAGCACAAGTATTTGTGCGCGACACATAAAGATCTGTTTCTGACGGCTTTTTAAATCAACAATTTTCTTGCAAAAAGACTCTTAAGACTTTGAAATAATTTCTTATGTTTTGTATTTTAATGTCTTCTGAGGTCGTACGGCTTCATTGAGTGGTTAGCCAACACATCTCCACAAATAACACACAGCGGTTTGGACACTTCCCCATCATTTTTTGCCACGAAACCAAATTGAATGTAAGATGTGTCATATTTTGAGTGAATACAGTACTAAAAAAATTTTTAAGGCAACACTTCAGCTCCAATTACACCGTCATCTGCTTCTGAATCACTTGTGTCTTCCGCAACTATTTGTCTAGAGATGATAAAATTGTCCATCTGGCCTCGCTTTGACATCTATAAATTTGGGATAGATTTTTTTTCTTTTTTTTATATGTCAACAACATCCAATCGTTGCCAACCCAGAGAGTTGTCTCCTACCTTAGTCTTATACAATTGGTTCTTGATGCTCCTATTTTATACGTCACATCAAAGCTGCACAATAGCTTAGCTGTATACGCGATATTCGTTTTATCAATTTCTCAGCAGGATCGAGCATTTTTCGGCAACTTCGTGATTTATAAATTCACTATTTACAGCCAGGTAGCGTCACCGCTCTTACCCCCTCATCTTAGAGGAGCCCTTCTGCTTCTTTGTCATATTAGACCAAGTCTCTATCAGCTATACTATCACTAATAGATTGTATAATTACTTTTAAAGTATTTTGCCGCTTAATACCAATCTTCCTTACATTTATTAAAGTGACGTTAGCGAGATTCGAACCCGATACTTGAGGGATCAACCCTAAAGTGTTTATCACTGCACTATCGGGCCCATTTTGGATAGAAATAATAAATATAAGTTCTATAACCCGGGCAAATGCTAATTTATGATATTAAGTTGAAAACCGAATAACTGCAGTGTGAATGCTTTATTTATAAACACTTATTCAAATTTATATAAAGAATATAATTGACATTAATATATAATCATTATATCTTGTGAGGAATTGTATTAAAACAGTAAATTTATAGAAAACATAAAAATTTGCTAAAAGTTCGAAAAAACTATTCCTTTACCCAGATTTAATGTAACGATCAAATTATAAAATAACTTGGATTGATTTTAATCATTCAAGCCAACTGTTTCAATTTGCCTTGTTTTGTGAAAACATGAATGGAACAAAGTGGAAGAGAAATCATGACTGATGAGACATATTGGTACCAAAATATTATTAATATTTACACTAATAAGGTAAATTATGTTAGAAAAACGAATTATTTAAACATTAAATTGCATTATAAGCAGGATTAAATTTATAATGTGGACGCAGGTTCACACTAATTCATTTTTTAGTTCAGTTCATAGCATCGCCTTGAAACAATGAAAAATGAACAAATTAAATCTGTGTTTGCCTGCTGCTCAACGTGAAAGTTGATTACATTAGGCTAAATTTTTTATTTCGATCACAGAGCTTTTCGCGTTTTTAGAGTTTTTATACCCAGGGATAGGAAGTTATGCCATTTAAAAGATTATTAGTAAAGACATTTTGGAGATCGTCCAAAATTTTCCCCTAGAGTGACCCAGTCCAAAATTTCCCCCCAGAGATACCTAGTCCAAAATTCCCCCTAATGCATGAAATATAAAAAAAATATTACCCCTATTATGAATGTTTAATTTTTAGAAAATGATCTACAAGAGAAAAGTTACAAAGAACTTATGGATTGGTGTGTATCAAAAGGGCTACTACGATCAGAGAAGCTATGCAAGTATTGTTCTGCATATATGACTTTGAAAAAGAAAAAAAGGAACAAAGACTGTCTAGCATGGCGATGCATGAGTAGAGGGTGGTGTCGTTAAAAAAATATTATAGTATTCGCTATAATAGTTTTTTCGAGTCCTTTGATTTAAAATTAAACATAATTTTAAAAATCTTTGGCAAATATAGTGTAAGAACACCTCTACACGCCATTATCAACTCCATGCCCTCAGTTTCGAGAAATTCGATTATAAAAATAATAACTGTCAATCAAATCAATTCCAGAAACGGACTTCTCATTTAGAAAGCTGGGGGTGCAAATTCTATTGTACAGGTAGATGAAACGATGTTGAACTACAAATGTAAGTCTCATCGTGGTCGTTCACCTAATAATAGAACCGATACATTAGTCATAGTATAAAAAATGGGTAGAACTACCACGATGTTTGCAAGGGTTATACTTGATAAAAAGGCAACAATAATATTGCCTATAATTTGTGAACAAGTAGTTCCTGGCTCGATTATTCATACCGACGAGCATAGATCTTACAGCCAATTGACTCGAAATGGCTTTTAACATATGACAATATGTCATAAATATAATTTGGCTAAAAGGACATTCATGCCCGCATTTTAGGTATAAAAGAAAATTTAAAAATTTTTAACCCCTAAAAATGATTTCTAAAAAAAACAAATCAGCAATAACTTCAAGAAATATTGGATGATCTACGAGAAAAACAGATGAAAAGTTGTTATTTTTGTACAAGGCTCCTTAAATCATCAACAAAACGAATTGATGGTGTCATATGTACATGGAAGGGATGTAAAAAACAATATTCATTGTGTTTAGGCACTATTTTCTACAAAGCAAAAGTGGACAAGATCAAAATGTTAGAAATATTAGATTCATGGATGAATAAAACATCAACAAAATCAATTGCTTTTGAGAAAGATCTTTCAATAAAGTTTGTAAGGCGTCTTATTAATAAAGTATCAAAAATATTTGTCCCACGTTATTATGAA
>SDVU01000117.1:0-20034 GCA_016256075.1 Dictyocoela muelleri | reverse complement strand
GTTGTAGATTTATAGTATATTGGCCCACTGGGCCAATATACTATAAATCTACAACCGTAGAGTAAGAATAAAAAATAACTATACTACGGGAGTTACCACATTAAAATAACCCCGTTTAATTTACAGTTTTCTCTCTCCTAAAATTTTTATTTTGCAAAGGTGATTATTTATATTGGAACAGTACCCAAAAAAATAAAAAAAAATTATCAAAAAAATTAATAAAAAATATTTTTATACCAAATAATTAACAATTAATATCAAAAAAATTTCGGCATTTTTTCGGGTAAAATTCCGAAAAAAATGAAAAAAATGTCTTCGTCATTTTTCGGGCTGTCTTTTTAATGTTAGATATGCTATTCAATACTTTTTATGTAGGTTTTTTTCGATTAAAATTATATCATAAATAGAATTTATGTGATCCAGTGATTTTTTCTACTTCTGATAAGTTTAGAAACTGTGAAAGTTTCTTTGTTTTACTAATTAGTCCCCATCGTCAGATTCAGAAGATTCTTCAGAAACTTTATTTATCATTTTTATAATTGACTTATCTTAATCACAATCTATAATTTTTTCATTTTCAATATCAATAACGTCTTCAATAACGAAATCCAGCTTTAGATCATCTCATTTATTAAATAGCTTAAGTCCACCAATTCATCATTTATATTATCAGCAAAAAATAATATTTGTTTCTTCAATTCCAAAAAATGAATATTTTTTAAAGCAGATGACAATCGTCTTTGAATATACTTCATTCTAAGCTAATATGAAAAATATCTTTGCATTCTGACTGATATTATCTTGTTGCATTAATCATAGACAAGTCTTATGTATTTTCAATCAAGTGAATAATATTTCTGTTTAAAACTTTCTAAATTTACACATAAAAAATGTAATAACGCCGTGATCTAGAGGTTTGTTAAATTAAGTGGTACAGTCATTTACTCTAATAATGACCGTGTCGGTGCATAATTTTTTGTCGGTCATTCAAAAAAAATAATGACTAAAAAATTTTTATTGAGATTTTCTTAAATAATCCGTTAGCAAAAATTTCCTTCTTTTTTTGTATTTTCCATTAAAATCCTAAGCTCTTGAATTTTCAGTATACCATCATTAAGAGAATTCTGCAGAAAATAAGCCTAAATTTCCTCAATGCAATGTATACCCGTTGAAAACCCAAGATAATCGTCATAAATATTGTTAGGTGTTTCTTCAGAAGATGGCTCTTCCCCTATTTGGGCTGCCACGTCTTTAAAAACTGCATATCCAGATCATAAGTCACATCTACGGTTTCCATAGTATTCTCAACGTCCTGAAGGTAATATGATTCTGGATCAATAGATTCGAGAGATTGTGCAACCATATTGTCTTGATCATTATCACTTAATATATCTTCTGCGGTAGCCCAGTTTTTTAAAGCGTGGTTCGAATAATTTAGTATGGTTTCACTTGAAACTTCGCTCCACGACCCAATAATTATCGGTAATGATTGAACTAATGTGAACTTAGATTTAAGCTTTTCAAAATCTAAATCTTGATTCTTTTCATGCAAAAGATTTAGGCTTCGCAACAAAAAATGTCTATAATTCGATTTAAAAGACCTTATAATACCCTGGTCAAGGGGCTGGATTTTACTTGTACAGTTAGGTGGGAGGAACAAGAGTTCTATAGCCTTGCAGTTGTGATCAATGCAATGCACTGGAGCATTGTCTAATAATAATAAAATTCTTCTTCCTTGTGAAAGCATTTTCTGATCAAAATTTTCAATCCAAGTTCTAAAAATATCTCCTGTTATCCATGCACGTTTACTATAGGCGTATTCAAGATCCAAATTTTTGAAATTGATTTCTCTAAAACCTCTAGGATTTTTATACTTTCCTATTACCAACGCCTTAATCTTTTCACTTGCAAGACTACAACACAGATGTAATGTTATACGGTCTTTTGGTATTTTGCCGCTTGCTTTGGTTTCATTTTTTAAAATTAGTATTTTTCCTGGTGGACATTTCCAAAGTAGACCGGTCTCGTCACAATTAAAAATATCTCTGTAATTATATTTCTCAATAACTTCTCTGGCTATTTTATATGACTCACTTAACAAAACCGGGTTTACTAATCCTTCCTCTCCGGAGATTTGATTGCTTGTGATTCCAAATCTCTTTTTAAAATTAGTTATCCAAGTGCTCGAAGCTTTAAAAAGTCTAAATTTTTAATCACTGCCAACTTCATGGCTATCTCTGCAAGTAGTGCATTTGTGATGATGTGGTTTTTTGATCTTTTTTTTATAAAACACAAGAATAAAGATCTTCATATAATTCATGGCTTTTCATTTTGGGCGTATTCCTTCGAAAATTTGGATTAAAATTTTTGTTATTTGTCAGATATTTTTCTAGATTCTTAAGAATCTCATTAATTGTTCCCTTCGGCATACCGAATTTCATAACTAAATTGTCTTGCGACACATCGGATTTAATTTTTTATATTTCAATACTTCGGCTTTTTCTTCATAATTATATCTTGTTCTTTTTGGCTTGATATTTCGATTCAAATTGTTCATGGGGTTTTCGAAAAAAATTCTAAACGTGGTCCTTATAAAAGTCCTTCAAAATAGAGATATGTTTATACTTTAAAAAAACCCTTTTATTAATACGGTCATTATTAGAAAAAGTCATTATTAAAAAAATTGACTGTATAACGTTTTTTGGGTAGAAAAATAGAAATAAGCAACGAAAACTATTACCAGCATGTCATCCAAATTTTATATATAATATGTCGCACACCAAGCGCGCGACAATTGCGCCTATGAGACCATTTTATTTTTAATAAAAATGTCACTAGAAGGTATCGAACTCGGTAGTATTTGTTAATAAGTAAGTAAATAGATCTCTACACTATGGAAACTATGAATTTATTTTATAATAATTTATATATTTATAAATATATATATAGTTTTCTTAAGCATTAAAAATTTAGAATTTAGTTTTAAATTTTATGCCGTATAAAAAATAAAACCAAATCCGAGTTATGTTAAGATTTTATAAAAATTGTTTTATATTAAAGTGACATACTTTTAAGAAAAAATAAATTGAAATTAGCTTATGAAACTATTTTGAATATAAAAAAAATCATATGAATAAAATATGCTATTACTGGGTCCGTGCGGAATATTTTTCTCTTTTTTCGGGTCAAAAATCCGCTAAATATTAATTTTTTTGCAAAATTATCCGGTTTTTCGTAGGAATTATACGTTTTTTTTCTTATTAGACTTACAAGAAAATTCAGTTTATACGTAAATTTAAGAATAAAATATAACAAAAATGATGCTTTGAGGTCTAAAAACAACATTTTACAGTATATTATATATTACATATTTATTAGATATTACATTTTGACGAAATCATTATCCTTCAACCCGGAGAGTTGTCTCCAACCATAGTCTTTATATCTTTGTTTCTTGGCGTTCAAATAACACGTCACTCCTAAGCTATCAGAAATCCCAGCTATATACGTGATTTTCCTTTTATCAATGACTCAGCAGGATACAGGTAATTAGTAGCATTTTATGAATTTTTATTTTTCACTAACTTTTGCCGAGATGCGTCACCGCACCCATCCCTAGGAGAGTCCATTCTGCTTCATTGTCATATTAGACCAAGTCTTAATCAGCTACCACGCCTGAAACAACTGTATATTATTACTATATTTCTAAAGTTGTTGACCGCTTAATGTCATTTCCCTATTATTTATTAAAGATTGCCGTCAGTGGGATTTTAACCCCGGCACTTAATTTACATTCAGGAGTGTTAACAATAAAGCCATTTTGCATTTATTTTTTAGAGAAATCATAAAATTATAGTTAGTTATCTAATTTTGAAATAATCAATTTTTATTTTAATACAAAGAGAATGATTTTTTTGAGGCATAAACGTAAATGCTTCATTGCAGATCATCCAGAATACATGCTAGTTTACTTAAGCCTTTTTTAAATAGATATTGTGAGTGTAACATAAAGAAGGATTTTTTTCTACACTGCAAGTAATCTCATTCAAGCCATTAAATAAATGTAAATCTGGATTCTTTTCAAACAAAGACTCATACTTATCTTTTAAAATTATATTTTCTAGTCTATTTTTAAAATCTTTTAAAATATTAATTTACTCGATGCTGGGAAGACATTACTTTTCTAGTTCTGAGATCGAATATTTGAGGAAGATAATTTTGAAATAGCCGAAGTCGAAAATAATCATTTTATTATCAAATAAATTTAACATACCTTGAATTATTTTGTTTTTAGCAACATGTACAGGAAAAAACTTGTATTTATGCTGTTTTTAATAAATCAAACATAAACTTTAACCATGTTCCCCAACTAGTTAAAATAGAAAATTTTATAATTTAAGACCGGTTAATTAGTAAAAAATATATTTATTTCTTTAATTTTCTCCGAAATACGTTTAACCGGAACTAATATCGTTTGATAATGATAATTGGTATTTAAGTTTTTTAGAAAGTATATGCAACATGTGAGCTATACAAGTAACATGATTCGGCTGTGAAAATGTTTATAAATCCCTGCTTTTTCTACAACACAATGTGCATTATCAAACAATAATAAACGATTTTTATAACAAATGTTTCTTTTTTATCATACAGTTCTAGCATTAATTTATGTTCTCTTATGTAAAAGTTTCGTTGTTGGTTTTACACAGTTCTACTCTACTGTAAAATATGTTTTCTCGCGTTTTTGACTGTAAATACTGCACATTATATCGAGAATATATTTATCATTTGCGTCGATTGTCTCGTCTAATAGAATATATATATTTTCGTCTTTAATAATTGAAAAAAATATTATTTCTTTCTTTATGAAAGATTTTAACTAAAATTTTAAGATAAAAAGATTGATCGTTTTACTCTTTATGTATTTTCAAGGAGGTCTTTTTAAAACTGGTGACCAAAGCCTGTATAATAGGATTTTTAAATCCAAATGCCTCTATCAGTTTAATATCGGAAATTATGGGTTGTACAGATATAGGTATTATTGTTCGAGTGTTCTTTATTCATTATAGCACTGCAAATTTTCTAACAAAAGTGACTAATATGCGTCTTCATGTTATACATAATTTTTTTGAAAACAAAAAATTTCTTCACTGCATACCATTCATATTAGCTCTTCATTGACAATTTTAAATCATTATCTGTGTCTATGAATATCTTAGGAGGTAGATGTTTGAAATTCATTTTTGGGTATAAAAACCCGGATGTTGTTATCCTTTTTTTGTGAAATTTTTATAAATATCTATTTTTTGTAAAATTTTTGAGAATATTCGGTTTCGAAAAAAATATCCATATTGGATATTTTTCCTGACCCTAGTTATTACTATAAGAATGTAATTTTTACTTTAAAAAAATTTTAATTTGATTTAAATTTAATAAAAATTCATTTTATTTTCTTTATTAAAATTAAAATTTTTATGTTTAATACAATAATGGCAGCTTAATTAATATCAGGTGATCTCGGGGTAAATTTAATACAATACGCAAAAAATTAAATAATCAATAGGGAATAAATATTGAATATTTTTAATTAAATAAAAAAAAAATTTATTTAAGTTTTGCAGTTTTATTATTTAAAAATATTCAATATTTATTTTTTATGATTATATAATCTTTTAATACTTAACAAAACCATATAAATACACACATATATATATTAGACAATGAATTCTTAGTTCTTATTGTATCTATTAACTTAAAAAAAAACAGATACTATCGGATTCGAAACCATCTTGTGACATTTTTATTAAAAAATGAAAATGTCGCTTTATGCGCATATGTCGCGCGCTTGGCGCGCACCATAATAAGATAAAAAATAACAAAGATTTTACATTTTTTTTCTTATTATTGAAAATGAATTTTTGGCTGTCTTTTCTGTTTTTTTTAAAAAAACTCCTTTTAATCTCAAAGACACCATTAAACTGCCATTTTACAAAATTATAATTTTAGATTTATTAAAAAGCTCAAATTCTATTTTTTTTGTGATGAAACGTTAAGTAACAGATCGATTTAATCTAAGATCATTTTACAATTACTAAAAAATTATGTGCGCGGCGCAGTCGAAAAAAATTGTTTAAATAACATCCCAGATAGCTCAGTGGTTAACACTCTCGAATGTAAACTTATATATCGTGGTTCGAATTCCGTTGACGTCATTCTTTAATAAATAATGAGGGAATGACATTAAGCGGTCCAAAACTATAGAAATATAGTAGTAATATACAGTTGTTTCCAGTGTGGTATAGCTGATTAAGACTTGATCTAATATGACAATGAAGCAGAAGGGGCACTACTAGGTGTGAGGATGAGAGCGGCGACGCATCTCGGCAAAAAGTAATGAAAAATTAAAATTCATGAAAAAAACCACCAATTACCTGTATCCTGCTGAGACAAATATAAAACAAAAATCGCGTATACAGCTGGGCTTATGGGTAGCTTAGAAAGTGACCTATTATTGGAACAACAAGAACCAAAGGTCACAGACCACTAGTAGACAATTCTCCGGGTTGGCAGCTATGGATGTTGTCAGCATGTAATATTTAATATTATATTTCTTACAATAACAAGAAAAATTTTATTTATAAATATCAAATAATTGTTATTAATAAATATTAAAACTAATTAAAATTTCTAAAATATTAATTTTTTTTTTAATATTTTAGAAATTTCTATTTTTTAAAAAGATTTAATAAGAAGGAAAATTTTAGATATTAGTTCGGGTGAAAATTTTGGTCAGATCTAAATATCAAATATTAATTGAAAAAATATACAACTATTTTTAAGACATTTACATTTCCCACACTGATTATTATCATGAAATACGTATTAGCCATTCAAGTTTATCATTAAATTTTTGAGTCTTCTATCTAAAGATGCTATTTTATTAAAAAAAATAATTAACATCTTTCGATAGAAAAGCAAAAAAAACGAAAACAACCTATGACTATAGAAATATTTATAAAAATTTATATTGAAATCGATAAATTTAAGGCTATACCTTTCTTACCCACCCCTTCTCCTTCTAAAAAAATATCGAAACTACGCAATATATGATTAGCAAAGAAAATTACTTTTTTTATAGTCTTATATACATATTGTAAAAATTATTTTTTAATTTAAGCCGACATTGCGAAGTTTACGAAATAATTTTTACAATATGTATATGGACTATAAAAAAGTAATTTTTCTTTGCTAATCCTATATTGCGTAGTTTCGATATTTTTTAAGGGAGAGGAGGATAGTGGAGCCAATAATTTAAAGGGGTTTTCCAATATTTTTTTAATAATTTTTTTAAATTATTGTTTATATAGCTACCTACATTTGACTTGGGCATCTTTTGATAAAAGACTGGATTTTTTATAAAGCAATATTTTCTTTATTATGTGTTTTACTAATTTTAGACTAAAAAATACTTATATAAAAAAACATAAAGAATTTAAGTATCTTCTAAAATTTCGTGAGATCAATACATCGGTTGGCCGGTATAGATCTTTTAAATACTTATTACTATTTTACTATTTCTTAAATAACTTTATTAAAACACCGTTAAAAATGATATCAAAAATTTCAATACCAGCCTTTCTTCACTCGAATCATTTATTTCTTTAATATTAAAAACATAAGATTTATTTTCATCATACCCAAAAATTATAACTCCATCATCCTTTATGTAGAAACCCGTGTTTATATTGTGGTCGAATAGCGAATTTTGTAAAAAATCAATAATTTCTTGAACCTTAAATCCTAAGGATTTTTCTCTAAAGAATAAAAAATTATTCATAATTTTGTAACAAATAGATCCATTTTCGAAATTTAAATTCCGGAATATTTTTTTGTATAAATTTTGTTAAATAAAAATTTTTGCGTTCTGAATTAATAGATATACAACAAGATTTACACTTTTCTAGTACCAAATTCGCTATAGAATTTATATAATTGTCACCATCAATGTTAATTTTATGGGTCTCTAGAATTTTCATATTCGTTACAACCTCATTTAGAATAAAAACCGTTTGTTTGTCTGCTTTTTTCAAAATTATATCTCGAAATTTATCAATATTCTCAATTTCATTTAATTTTTGTTTTAAATTCTCGTCAATTTGGTCTCTGACAGAACATGCTATGAAATAAATCAATGTTGGAATAGCGAAAAGTATCGCCAATATTACTAAAATACTGAATTTCTTGATTTTAGAATTCATTGGGATAATTTTTATTTTTTTATTTATAGTTTTTTTTGAGTTATTGATTTTTTTTGATTTTTTATTGATTTATTTTTTAAACATTATTTGATCCTTCAATTAAGTAAAAATTAAAAAGATAAATTTTTTGATTTTTTGACATTTTTGATTTCGCGTATTTGTCTACGATCTTAAAAGAATAAAAGTTGATTATAAAAATCTTTATTTGAACTAACTTTTTTTAAGTGTTTCATTCAGGAATCTTGGGTTGTTATCTCCGAGTTTTTCGTTTACTCGGAAGTTTGTGCATGACTCCTGGAATATTGACACTTACAAGTTCTAGAGGGGAGAGATGATTCGTTTTTAGACGCACTATTAGAAGATACATTATCATGTTTTGATCATCAATCTGATCCTAAGTTTGATCATGCAGTTTGACGAGATCTAGATCGTGTTTTATAAATAATTGGGTTCATGTGTCATATACAATACCTTAGCTCTCTCTTCCGGAGTTTAATATTTCTCACGGATTGCTTATTTATTACTTTTTCCTCTTTAATAAACAAATTATGATTTCATCACAGAGATTGATTATTTAGAAAGAATCTTATCAATTTCCTAACATATCGGGAGTATTTTCCTTTTCTTTATTAGGTGGCCTGTATTATTTTTTATAGAATTGCGCCTTTTTTAATTTCTTATCTTGTTTTTTTTTTCTTCATACTGTAGTGCCTTCCAAAATATTAAAAACAAAAACATCACATGTTTCTAAAATTTGTTTCAAAATTCTGCATCTGTTAGTTCATTACAAAACACCATTATATAAAAAACTATAAAATAATACAAATTTTTAATATCATGGTGAAATTCAATAAATAATTTGAAATTTCTCTTATAAATTTTGGTGGATGCTAGTTTGATGTTGCTTTTGTTAGTTGGTGTTGCCTTTAAAAAAATTTAAAAAACCACCCTTACCTAGTTAGAAAATCGTGGAAAAAATCCCAACTGAACATTATTTAGAATCCCATATTTTGAATATTACAGTGTTTTTTTTGATAATACAGTTTGTGAAAAAACACAGACTGTCGAATGAGTTTAGTCTATTTCTAAGATATACCTAATGAAGAAAAATGTTATTATCAGAATAAACGCAAAGACTTTATATTTAAATTTTTTTGGGAACACACGATTCTATCTGACAGGCGATTCAACAATCTTTTAGTTTCATATAGAATAAAAGATTAAAATTATTTACAAATTACCCTTATTTTTTCAATAGCAACAACAAATATCAAAGGCAACACCAAACTAGCATCCAACCAAATTTTATTTTAGATTTTTAAAAAGCCAGTACTTCATAATGAGCTTCTATTTAAGAAACTTCGGTTCACTATTGTCGTGTACCTTTTGTTTCAAGTATAAACAATTTGTTTCATGTTAAATGTGTTGTCCCAGATTAAGGAATTTTGATTAGTCTATTCTGTAACAAATGTTACAAAATAAAATATTTAAGAAATTCAATTAAATAAATTTATGAAAAACCATTCCTTTATTAAATCCTTTTATTTAAATTTTATTAAATACAGTAATCTTTCCCATAGATATGGCAACTATAACATAGGAACCGGTCAAGCCTTAATAAATAAAAATCGTTTTACAAAAAATGCCATTTATGAGTTTAACCCGATGAATTATGAAGAGAGTACTTTTTCATTTTTTATAAAATCTTTTTTATTTCTAATTTAGCAGAGTCAAATTTGGAAATAAAATGATTATAGTGCGGTAATCCACGCTTACATTATTGAATCAAATGAAAATTGAATTACGAATTATTTTAATTAATTATTTATTTTTATATTATCTAATTAAAATTGATTATCTATCAAAGTAATTTAATTTAGTTTATTAAATATACCCAAAATAGTAATTATTTCAATTAAGCTAATTAAAAATTAATCATTTTAATTATATTAATTGTAATTTAATTTAAATAAGATATAAAGGGAGTGACAAATTGGAGACATGCGTGATTTAAGATTTAATCAAAATTTCAAAGACTTTAATTTTTTTAATACTTTCAAAGTAAAGTCTATCTTTGTTAGGCTCCTCTGTGGATACAAGTATCTTTCAAATGAGCACAATACAAAATTAGAACGAACATTTTAGGAATATGATATTCATCGTGAAACGTTATGCCTGTGTATTTTCCAAACAAATTTTTAGAACTGGTGACTGAAGCTCGTATAATTATATATTTGAAGGTATAAATGGTTTAATCAGTTAATAAATAAGGCACTGTTATAAACATATATAGTATATCATTTGGTAATGTGTCTTTTGTTCATTCTAGCGCTGCAAATTATTTTGATGAAAACGCGACATTATATGTGTTTATAGTATATTTCTATTTTTTTTGGAAAGTGAAGATTTCCCTTACTGCATACTATGCTGTTAAATTGTCATTGATAATTTTAAAATCAAGATTCGGCTCTGGGTATATTCTCAGGTTTTAGTACTTTTTTTATAATTGAAAACCCGATAATAGGTCCTAAACTGTGAAGTTTTTAAAACCCATAAAATAAATTTTAAAGTTGAAAAAAAACATAAAATCAATAATCTTTAATGACAACAGTGCTGAATTTTAATTTTTACTCCATATCGGCCTGATTTAAGACGGAGGATGTTGCAACTGTAGTGGGTAGTTTAAATTTGAATTTTAAAGTTTCGTATTAAAATAATTACAGGTTAAGATACTAATATTGTAGAAAAAGCAATTTATTCTTTAAGATAAATGTTTTCCAAAAATCAATTTTTCCGTATACTTATTTATTATTTAATGTGATTATAAAAGAAATATGAATATAATATCAAAAAAAATCTAATCTCAATAAATTATATAAAAAAATTAAAAGAAAAAGCATTAAATAACAAAAAGCAGACAACAAGATGGGCATAATAAGATTTGGCTATACAAACCTGTTAAAGTTGATGAAACTGTAATCATAAAAGCTAATCTGATCAAATATCCTTCTTTGATGTACGATTATATTCAAAGAGCTACTTTGATTGTCTGTGGTAGAAGAAACAAGAAAATTGGTCTTATAAATAGTACCAGACCGGAAAAAAAATGAATAAGAAGTTCTTCAAAAGAAAGACAAATAATAATAGTTTGGTAAAGAAACTGATGGTCTTAGATCATGTCCTCTAAGTTGCAGATATTGAAGTCATTCATATTGTCGTCAACAACCAAGAAGGGTTAAAAAATGGCGAAGGTTTAATACTAATCTTATTGAATGTGAATGAACGCACTTTAAAACAGATATAAAAACCAGAAATGGTATCACGGGTTATCAAATTTGTAGATATTTAGAAGAGTATAATTTGCGAAGGCGAAATATAAAAGAAAAAACTTCTGAATCAAATTGACAATCGTTTATAAAATTAATCGGGTTTCTTTTTAAAACAAAAATAAATAATTTTTTTTTACAAATATTCATTTTCAATTATTTTTTTTTACTTATTTTTTTGAATCTTTATTTTCTAATTCGTTTTTCAAATAATATATATTTTTGTTTGTAAAGGAGCTCTTATATTAAAAAACAGAAATAGAACTCTGGGTACAAAGTTATTTGTCTAGGAACTTAATAATAATTGTGGCGCGAGAAACGCGTGACGTGAGAAACGCGACCTCCTATTTTACTTTCAATTACAATTTATTTTTTTATTTAGCATTCGAGAAGCATTACATCCATGCGAAAAACGTTACATCAATAGTTACTGAGTTCCCTAAATGACACAGAATAAGACCACAAAAAAGGCAATCAAAAAATGATAAGAAATATGTTTTTGAAATGATCTCGACGTGATATTAGCATAAATCGAGTTTTAAAATTTTTATGTTTACAAAAAGGAAATATACCGGGCAAAAAATCGCCCAATGCCCAAAATGAATAATGCCCAATGCCCAAAATACCCAATGCCTAAAACACCAAATGCCTAAAATGCATAATGCCCAAAATGCCCAATGCCCAAAATGCCCAATCTTCAAAATGAAATATTCTCGAAATAACATATCCTTAAAATTCTATAACTCGAAGGGCCATATTTTCTAATTGTTTATAAATATTTGTTATTTTAAAAATTAGATTTTGAAATCAAAATTTTATATTTAACAACTAAGAATTTAGAAAAAGAAAAAAAATAATTAAAATCAAAAATATTAAAGAATTAATCGCGGCTTAAAGATATTTTAGCATTCGTTACCTCGGCTACAGAGTTAATTGATAACAAAGCTATTTTAGAACGTACGGCTTATTATTTCAAAAACCATAAAATTCAAAAACCTGTCAACATTGACACTGAGACTAAAATGTGGGAATTTGATGAAAAATGGAGGGGAAACTGTTATAGAAAAAATTTGATTTTTCTAAAGGTATAAATAGTTCTGCGAAACAACACCCATGCGCAGACGAAGCGGATCTTCAATAAAATCATTTTTAACTAATCAACTTGTATTCGGAGGTTACTCCAACTTGATAACAAGTAACACAAAATCCTTCGAACAGATTGAAGATGAAATGATAAAGGAACAATGCAAAATGCAAATGATGATAATAAACGACCCAATATTTGATACAGCAAGCTTTGAGTATAGGAATGAACGTTCGGGTCTTAGAATCACACATAAAATAAATACATTAGTTTCACTTGATGAGCAAGACCTTATCAGCTGTAAACTTAGCTTTAAGGAACTCGCAAGAATTTGCAAATGGTCTGATGACATTCAATTAGAAGTATTAACCAAGATCGAGGATACTAACCTCTAACATAAGATTGGAGAAGTAATGACTGCTGAGGAAACTCTGAACAAGCTAATAAAGCTTAAGTAAAACTACAATACCGCATATAAATATCAAAATAAAGCGGCGTCGATACATCAGAATGATTATTATACTATATCTGCTTTTTTTGAAGAAATAAAAATAATAACAAACAAACTTGCCCTTTGCCTTGACTGGAACGAAGATATACTAAAGCGAAGATTCAAGAATTATTCTACAATGGATTATATTATTCCACTAAATTTGAAATATTAAAACATTCTAATAGGTACTCCGAGACAATCATTCGAGTACTTATTGAGATGGAAACATTCATAATTGAAAATGTAAGGATATGTTTTGTTGAACACAAGGATTTAAATAAGAAATATCATGATAAATGTAACAGAGACGATTACTCTACAATAACAACAGTCATGAAAATAAAAAGGTGTTTAATAGTAAATTCTGCAAGATCCACAAAACTCATACACATAGTACCATAGAGTGTCGGGAATACAAAAAATCTAAACTTAGCAACGCCAAAAATTCATAATCTAGCCCATACAAGAAGGCCTTTTTGATTAACTTACCTCAATGTAGACCTAAAACAATCGATATACCTGTTATTATTAAGTATACAAATGTCAAAGGTCTTATTGACACGGGATCTGTCATAAATTTCTCATCAATAGGGTTCATGGAGTCATCAAAATTGCAAAAGATTTGTATACCTACGCCTAAAATAACCGAACTCGCCAACAGTGAGCTAGTCGAAATAAACGAGGAAATCGATTTAGAATTTATATTAGATAATGACAAGAACAACATATACATGTCAAAATTCTACATCTTACTTAATCCAAACAAACAAGTCATACTTGGTATGAGATTTCTAGTTGATAATGTAGCAGTGATAATTTGAAATAGGGTTTCGTTTCTTTGGACGGTGCTGAGTATGAAATTGAACTAGTGAAGCTAGGAAACAGTATTGATGATGAGATTATAGCTAAAACAAGAACCTTCGTACTCTCTGAATGCAAAACAAAAATATTTGATTTAATAAAATCAATGAAAAAATCAAATCCCAAATGTGGAAAAATACCTAATGTGTATCACTATATCGACTTAACACATAAATTTAATACGATAAAAAGGAAATATCCCGTTCCACAATCCATGCAAATGTCAGTAAAAGCACACTTAAATGAACTCATTTCCCATAATATAATTAAGGTGGCAGATACTGACTTCGTTTCTCTGGTATTTGTGATAAAGAAGAACAATGGTAAACCTAAACTTGTAGTTGACTACCGACATCTGAATATTATAACAAAAAGGACACATCAGTTTACTACTAATATGTATGAACTCCTCGGAAAATTAAAAAATTCAAAATTTTACTAACAATCGATCTTAACCAAGGGTATTACCAAATACCTATTAAGAATTATGACATCAACAAAACGGGATTCAGTATTCTAAATCAAACTTATGTATTTAATCGATTGCATTTGGGCTTTTAACGCCACGCTACTTTTCAAAAGGCTATGAATTCACTCTTTAGGAACGTTAAAAACACCTTCGTGTGCTTAGATGACATTCTTGTTCATAGTTGGACTCTTGAGGATCACTATCAAACTCTAAAACAAGTTTTTAAAATTATAGGAGATAATAATATCTCAGTAAATTTCGAGAAGAGTAAATTCCTGCAAGGCGAGGTTATCTTCTTAAGTCACCACATTGATGAAAATGGTATAAGACCAAATATCAGTAAAATAGATAACATATCACTTAATGACATTACGACGAAGAAAAAACTCCCAAAGAGTGCTTGGAATACTTTTGTACCGCCTTTTTATATAAAATATGTCTAATCAGTTTTCCACTATTTATAATCTGCTAAAAGAAACTAAGAAGAAGTTGTCATTAAGCGAAGAAGACAAAAGAACCATTTCTACTATTATTGATAATATCAAAAGGCCACAGTTCTTTATCATCTAGATTTCAATAAACCTTTTACTCTCAAATGTGACGCGCCTGATATAGGAATAGGAGTCATCTTGACACAAGACGTTAAATTAATAGATTATTTAGCTCAAAATATTCAGGTTCTGAGAAAAATTATTCTATAGTATAAAAAGAAGTATTAGCCAGCATAAAATCACTTAAACACTTTTAATAATTAATATATAACTCCAAAGTATTCATCAAGACCGACAACAAAAACTTAACATTCAATGGTGACCTTACAAAAAGAATCGAGAGATGTAAATTAACACTTGAAGAATATGATTATTCACTGATACACGCCAATGGTAAAATAACAAGGAAGCTGATTCACTTTCACGACTCCAGTATACCCCAAACGATAATGCCTTATGACGATCTTTTATTAGAACTAAAGTCGAATACACTTGATGAAATCAATAACCATTTAAATGATAAGCATAATTTCAAGAAAATTTCCAACGTCAAAATACTTAGAGAATTCATTAAAGAGACTCATGACAATCTTATACATCCGGGTACAACTAAACTTAAACTGACAATAAGAATTACGTTCAAAATCCACATATGGGCAGATTAATAAACGAAATATTTTCAACATGTCACATATGCCATATATAGAGGAATTTAGCATAAAACTTGAAGAACAATAAATGAATATAGTGCTGAAACCGAATGAATGTGTCGCTCTTGACATCAAAGGACCAATTAAAACATGCCACTTCATAAGTCACATAAAAAGACGATATTTTTACTTGCTAGTGATGACAGATGTCTTTTCGAGATACACTGAAACTGTTATAATTAATAATATTGAAACCCAAACAATCTTAGTTGCCTTTGATAAGAAATGGATATCAGTGCATGTCCCGCCTTTAAAATGTCTGACTGATAATGGTCGACAATTTATATCAGATAAATTCGAACAACTTCTGAAGTCTAATGGCATAATTCATATCAAATCATCACCAAATATCCGACTGGAAACTCGATAGTTAAGAGAGTAAATAAGGAGTTAGGAAATGTTTTGAGAATATCAAGACGACAAACACTAAACGAGCTTATGAAAAACATATGGAAAAGAGTTAATCTTAATGCAAACATTACAACTAACCGAGCACCATACGAAATATTTTTTTAAAATCAATATTCAAAAATGTAGACACTAAAGCACTAAATAATTATGATAAAATTATTGATAAATTGAAAATAAAAGTGAATACATTCAATGGTGAGATAAAGAAGAAAATGAGATTTCAAGAGTATAAAGAAGGTGATTTTATATATCTTAAAAATTTTAGTAATGATAAGGTAGATCCTAAATGGTTAGGTCTATTCAAAGTATTAAGGATGTCAAGGACAAAAAACAACGTATATATTGATAAGGGAAATAAAATAGTCAGAGCGTCAGTAAAATATATCAGGCCATATAAAGGAGGAAGGATATAGCATCCGTTACCTCTGCTAAAGAGTTAATTGTTAACAAAGCTATTTTGGAAAGTACTGCTCATTATTCAAAAACCATGAAAATTCAAAAACTTGTCAACATTGACACTGAGACTAAAATGTGGGAATTTGATGAAAATGGAGGGAAAACTGTTATAGAAAAATCATTGATTTTTCTAAAGACATAAATAGTTCTGCGAAATTACCCCATGCGCAGACGAAGGGGATCTTCAATAAAATCATTTTTAACTAATCAACTTGTATTCGGAGGTTACTCTAATATAAATATTAAAAAATTCTAAATTATAATGTTTTAAAAAGTAAAAGAACATTTAGAGTATTATCATTTTAAATATTAAAAATTTATTGACTATGTTTTGAATATAGTATTTTAAAGATATTTTATTTTGTGGATATGTCATTTTGAGGATTTGGCATTTTGGGAATTGGTAATTTTGAGCATTAGGCATTGGGCATTTTGTGCATTGGGCATTTTGGGCATTGGGCATTTTGGGCATTGGGAATTTTGGCATAGGACATAAAAAATCGAATATTTTTTGAGTGGATATTTCCCTTTTTTAAAATAAATTAAAGAATCAATTTTTGTTAATATCACGGCGAGATCATTTCAAAAACATATTTATTATCATTTTTGATTACCTCTTTGGGTCTAATTCTGGGTTTGTTAAGGTAAAAAATAGTTTTGTCTACATAACTATTTTTTATCTTTATATTCATGTAAAAGCTTTTAAGAAAATATAAATAAGATGGTACTTATCCAAACTATAATATTAATATTAGTAAAAGACGCTGAATATCATTTCTACAATGATATGATATCACATGTAAAATTTAAGGTCTAAAAAATCTGTTAAAAAATAAACTTAAAAAGTGGTATTCTATTGATTTTATATTTCTATTTATCTTAATGGAACCCTATGGGGCAATCAAAAATGATAAATAATTTTTTTTTGAAGAAATTGCCGTTATTATAGCTAGAATTTAGTTTATAATATTAAATATATTTATTTTTTTATATAAAGATCCTTTCCTAAAATAGAAATTTCTATAAATTTTTATAATAAAGACTCCATTCTTCCTAATATCACCTCGAGATCATTTCAAAAACATATTTTTCATCATTTTGATTAACTTTTTTAGATCTAATTTCGGGTCATTTGGGTGACTCATTACCAAAATTTTAAATTGATATCATTGAATAATGTTATTTTTATATAAAGATGAAGAGACGGATTAGATAAATATTCAGCCGCATGCGGTTTAGAGGTTACAGTTTTTTTCCCTGATTTAGATAAAAGTATATAAGATCGTTATATTAAAAATCTGCAATCAAACTAGATATATAATAATATGGGCTCTACAACGGTTGCCACTCAAAGGTAATTTGGTGAATTAATGAAAGTGTCTTGAAAACAGCTTGAAATCTTCCGTTAAAGAATGGTTCCATTTTTTTTTTCTATAGCAACGAAATTTTTTGCTTTGAAAAAAATGTCATTGCTTTATATTTTTTTTTAAAAAAAACTGATCCATTCTTTATCATACAATTTTAAGCTTATTTCAATATACTTTGTATACTTCTCCACATTAATTTGTGTTGCACAAACAGTTTTAGAACCCTAAGGCGTTATTCAGAATATTGTAAAAATAGCGAATCATTGTTTTATAAAAGAAAAGATTACGGTGAAAATCTAGAACATAAAAATACTATTGTGTATGTTTGAAAGATATATTAGACTTTTTTACTTTTTATTTTACTATACAAAAGAGGCGCAATTATAATATTTATCACTTATTAGATACTATAACAAAATACGAAAATTATGACAGACTTTTATAAGTCTATAATAATTTTAAAGACTATACAGATTTTTTCCTAAAGTCGAATACAGTACCACTTTGTATATTTGAAAGATGTTAAAACGCATACTCAATCAATTAATGTTTTTTTATAGCCAAAAATAAAATAAACTAAAATTCAAGATCAAAACCCAAATAAAATTTTATAAGTATTTTTCGTGCTTCAAAAAGATGGTTTCTACCCTTGTTTTTTTTCAGAGAACCGTAAACATGAATATAAGGGAGATTACAAAAAAAAATGTTATATAAAATGATTTACTATGTAGTTTTTTTTTAATATTTTTATAATAAAAAAATAATATCCCAATCATATTTACTAATCATGAGAATCTCAAATGTCTTTTTTTTTCAAAAGCTATGTGTATGTATATTTACTGGTTCGCTGAATGAAATAAAAATTTTAAAAAAATACGATTAAATTTATTTGCCGGGATAACAATGTAAGCTAAAACATTCTTTCCCACGCAATAAAACATTTAAATATTGTGTGGGTCTCCACTGTAAGTGTTTACTGAGACCGAAAAATTCATATAAATAGATTTTTGGCAAGAATTTATATTTAAATTAAGTCGCATCCGTGAGGCATGGATGAAAATTTAACGATATTTATACCTTTGTGAAAATCTGATATTGGTGACACGTGTCAAATCAATTAAAGTTTAATTTTATTTTAAAACGAATTTTTTTTTATTTTAATGAAATTTATATTAAGAATTTCTAGGCATTGCTCTTTTAACTCGTCTTCTTAAAAGGTCGATGGGTATTGTAATGCGAGTGGTACATTACACCACTCTCTTGAATAGTTTAATATTATCCACTGATATTTTATCAACTTTCTTCTTTTTATCAATAATTGCACAATTAAACTACTTAAAATTTCCACAACTCTGATTGTCTTTCGTATTTCGTAATAATTTTATCTGTATTGAATATTTTAAATGAACAAGATCTCCTTTTTAATATTTTTCTTCGTGAGGAATTTCCAGGGTTGAATTTTGCTCGTGTCTTTTTCGAATAGCATTTTCTAAATTATTATTATCAATTATAAGGTTATTACAAAAAAACTAATCCAGGTGTTTTTTAAAGAAAATTTTATAAGATGAGAATGTTAGTGTCGAATTATTGTTCATATTTATTCACATAAAAATGTTATTAAAAGCTTTGCTTAATGTTTCGCCTATGCTAAAACGTGATCCTACAATAATTTCACAATTAATACTTTCGATAATGACGCTTTCTCGTTGGGGTATGTGGGTTAATAAATAAATTTTTTATACCATATTTATAGATTAAATTTTTGAAATTTTTAGAGGTAAACTGCCTACCGTTATCTGTGAAACATTTTGCTGGAATGCAATGTTTGTTTAAAGATAATTCTTCTAAATTTTTACAGATGGTTGTTAAGTGTATGTTATTAATGAATTTTAGGTACTAACTACTTATTTGATGCACCTGAATATTCACAAATATAGAAGCTTACAAAAAAATGAAAACATATTCGAAATTATTTTGTCTAAATACTCCTGAAAGCTACATTTATTTTTCCATTTTCTTCCATTTTTTGATGTTTTGTATGTCGGAAACTTCGTTTCCGAAATACAAAACATCAAAAAATGGAAGAAAATGGGAAAATAAATGTAGCT
>SDVU01000116.1:0-20085 GCA_016256075.1 Dictyocoela muelleri | reverse complement strand
AAAAGTAGTGATAAATAAAATATCATGAAAAAGCCTCTAATTACCTGTATCCTGCCGAGTCATTGATAAAACGAAAAATCGCGTATATAGTTGGGCTTCTGGTAGCTTAGGAAGTGACTTATTATAGGAAGACCAAGAACCAAAAATCGAAGATCCGAGGTAGGTGATAAAATCTTGGTTAGCAGATATGGATTTTGTCAGCATGTAATATATATAGTGAAAAATTAATGATACTGTTCAATCTGTTCAAATTATACTTTTATTAAATTAAAAATGTTTTTTTTGTTAAAAATACGATTTTTCCATTTAAAAATCATAAATGTTGATAGTAGACAGGTATGCTAACATATTTAAAAGTTTTGTTTTGAATGTGTAAACCTTTTCAGTTTGACAATTATTTTAAATATAAATATGAAAGAGATGAGTTATAGAAATATCTTGTTTCATAATTTGAAACGCTTTTAAATATTGGAAACTATAAAAGGAATACGAAGTTCATGACGTTGCTTTTTCAAAGAAATAAAGATTCTTTTAAAAATCTTCTTCTTTACCAAATAACGTAAATTCAAATCTTAACCATGTTCATGATAACAAATACTCAAAACACGAGCAGCGAGTAAGTAACTGTTAATTATTGAATTATTTTTTTAAAAAACAAATAACAATTATATTATGATTTGTTGTCAGCATGTAATATAAGATATATTGATTTTACTAAATTCTTATCGTTTGTAAAAAATCAATATTCTTTAAAGTTTCTACAAACCCCCTGAATGATTGAAAAAATTGATAAGATTTTACGAAAAATAGGAATATTGAAAAAACGTATAAAAAATAAAATGAAAAAATTAGAAGAGGAACAAACAGTTAATGACGCGCCTAAAGACCTAAATCCAATTTTTAATAATGATTTTTTTTACTAAAAAATTTTAACTTCGAAAATGATTTTCTAAAATAAATATTCATTTTTTAATAATTTAAAACAATCCAGCTTTAGATTTTTTTTCAATCAATGACTTCAGGTAGAATTTCAACACCATCAAATCCATAAACCTTAACATTTCTTACATGTGAATCTCTTCCATCCTGATGATTAGCTTTAATTATAATATAAACATAAAAACATTTCCTATCAATATCAAGTCTTACATATCCATCAGGCTCTTTAAAAATATAATTATTAACAATAATCATATTATCACGAGTCTCTCCACATCTTATTTCAATTTCTTGTGGGGTATAACTTTCATCTCTTGAAAATTTTAGTTGGAGCATTACATGGCTAATATATGTTTTTCGGGGAAAAGATAGTTGTAGAAGATGTGGTAGGTTGTCGTCGGTATGCCAAAATAGATTTTCATTTTGTGAGAGCAATTCTTTTATTCCATGGTCTCTTTTGAATGAAGATAAAATTATTCTCATTTTATTTTATGGGCTTTTTTTTTAAGATTTAAATATTTTTGTATAAATAAAACGGGAACCCCACTCTAAATATTAAGGTCTAAGATCACTCAATGGCAAGCAATTATTGATATTTTCAAATTTTACATTTAGAATTAAATAACGCGAGATGGTTCTACAAAAAAATCTTTTATTTTAAAAAAATCTTTTACAGGGCTTTGCAGAGTTATAAACCCATTTTTGCAAACTTATAACCCCATTTTTGCAAACTTATAACCCCATTTTTGCAAACTTATAACCCCATTTTTGCAAACATATAACCCCATTTTTGCAAACTTATAACCCCATTTTTGCAAACTTATAACCCCATTTTTGCAAACTTATAACCCCATTTTGCAAACTAATAAGCCCATTTTTGCAAACTAATAAGCCCATTTTTGCAAACTTATAAACCCATTTTTGCAAACTTATAAACCCATTTTTGCAAACTTATAAACCCATTTTTGCAAACTTATAAACCCATTTTAATTAACTAATTAATTTTTAAAAAACTTCAATTCTTAAAATATTAGCACTAGAACTCGGCTTAGGCGAATTCTCGTAAACTCGCCGCGAAATTTTTTTGAGAAAAAATCATAGCAATTTCTTATTTCTAACAAGAATATTCGATCCTAACGTTCCTTAGACACTATCTCTAGAAATTTTTCTATGAATTAATAAATAAAGAAATGTTAAATTATAAAAAAATTATTTATATTGTTTTATATACATATTCTAGAGATCAATTTTTATATAAGACGGCTCATAATGTTTATATAAAAATTGAATTCTAAAATATGTATAAAAAACAATATAATGAAATTTTTATTATACTTTGTTATTTCAATATTTGGTAACTTATAAATTTTTTAGAGATGGTGTATAATGAACGTTAGAATCGAATATTTTTTTAAAAAATAAGAAATTACTATATTTTTTTATTGAAAAAATTTAGTGGCGAGTTCTCTCGGTGCGCTTGGGGCGAGTTTACGAGAATTCACCTAAGCCGAGTTCTCGTGCTACCATTTAATAATTAATGTTTTTTAAAAATGAATTAGTTTATTAAAATGGGTTATAAGTTTGTAAAAATGGGTTTATAAGTTTGCAAAAATGGGTTTATAGTTTTGCAAAAATGGACTTATTTAAATTTGCAAAAATGGGCTTATAAATTTGCAAAAATGGGCTTATAGTTTGCAAAAATGGGCTTATAAGTTTGCAAAAATGGGTTTATAAGTTTACAAAAATGTGCTTATAAGTTTGCAAAAATGGGCTTATAAGTTTTCAAAAACGGGTTTATAACTCTGCAAAGCCCTGTATTTTTAAAAAAAAATCTTTTCTTTTAAAAAAATCTTTTAACATATATAAGGATATTTATAAATTTTATATGGGGCTTTTCAAATGTGGTTGATTAAAATTGAATAAATTTTCTTAATTTTGATTTAAAGAGTTATTTTTAAAAAATACAAGATTTAATTATAAATAAAGGATATTGTATTAAGGTGTTGTGACCCAGTGTGGTAATCGTGAAATTGATTAACTATTAAGTAGTGCGTTCAACTCCCACTTCAACAAAAATTTAACAAAAATTTAATAAAATAAAATTATAAAAATCGATATATAAATAAATAACAGTATATAAGTTGAAATATTAAAATCTCTCGGTTTAATGGCCAGATAGCTCAGTGGTTAACACTCTTGATTGTAAAATTTAATATCGTGGTTCGAATCCCGCTGACGTCACTCTTTAATAAATAATGAGGGAATGACATTAAGCGGTCAAAAACAATAGAAATATTTAATAATATACAGTTGTTTCACTGTGGTATAGCTGATTAAGACTTGGTCTAATATGACAATGAAGCAGAAGGGACTCTCCTAGGTGTGAAGATGAGTGCGGCGACGCATCTCGGCAAAAAGTAGTGATAAATAAAATATCATGAAAAAAAAGCCTCTAATTACCTGTATCCTGCCGAGTCATTGATAAAACGAAAATCGCGTATACAGCTGGGCTTCTGGTTAGCTTATGAAGTGACGTATTATTGAAACACCAGGAACCAAAGGTCATAAGACTATGGTTGGAGACAACTCTCCGGGTTGTCAGCTATGGATGTTGTCAGCATGTAATATAATATAATATATAGTATTATTTTCTTAAAAATTTATTTTCAAATAAAAAATTTATTAATTCAAGATATTAAAATTTTCTATTTTGCTTATAAATTCGATCGGTTTCATTGTCCCTTTAAAATTGATACAGTAGGACCCCGGTTAGGGGGAAAATGTTCCCCAAACGAGAGTTTCCCACAAAACAGGGTTTTTTATTTTTCTATTTAAACTGTCTAAGAATCTTTAAATAAGTGAATTATATTTTTTTTCAAAAATTGTGAATTTTTAATAAAAGTAATTTAAATAAACTTATTTTTTTATTAAAAAAATCCATTATATTTCCTACCACACCCCTTTTAAGCTTTATGTTTGTGATTATTTTTGATTTAAACTTATAAAAGTCTAATATTTGCTATGGACAAAGCTTTTTTACTTGTTAAAGCAGCTGCTTAAAAGTATTTTCGATGTTGACAAGGTCATTATTGTAGAAGGAAACCTCATCATCGCTATTACTTTCTATAAAACTTTCTTTTTCAGAATCTTCATCTTCATCCATGTTTTTGTATTCAACTATTATTTCGTCTATGATCTGTTTTATTATATTATTATCTATATTTTTCTCAAATTCAAATTTATTTTTACATTCAAATTCATTTTTTAATTCATTTTCATTTTTTGAAATATTTTCATTTTTTAATTCATTTTCATTTCCCACTCTGAAATTTATTTTTACGAATTCTTTATTTTGATAATTAATTGCCTTCCGGAAACAATACAATTTTTAATCGTTTCTTCAGTTACCTCTGCTTTTGCTAAACTTGAAATAGATAAGGCATTCAAAACAGTAATATTTTTTACAATTTGATCATATTTTTTTTTCTAAGTCACTGTTAAATGAAAATGAACTTACCAATATGTTTTTATATTTATCTTTAAACGATTTGATTATTCCTTGGTCTAGTGACTGAATTAGAGAAGTGGTGTTTTTAGGTAGTGAGATGATTTCAATGTCAGAAAATTTTTCATAAGTAATATGACAGGTTGCATTATATAGCAATAAAGCTATTTTTCGGTTCTCATTTTGCATTTCAACATTTAATCTAGATAACCAATTTATAAAAATATTGCGTGTCATACAGGCCTTTTTTGAAGATTCGTATTCGATTTTTAATGATTTTATGCTGACGCCCTTTAAACATCTAGGCGATTTAAATTTCCCCACGATCAAAGGGTTTAATTTTTCACCCACGAATGAACAGGTGAGAAGTAATGTCAAACGCTGTTTATTATTCTTATATCCTGATGATGTTTCTTTTTCTCCAATGAAACTTTTATTAGACATTACTTTGTAAAATAAAGATGTCTCATCGCAATTGAAGAAATCGATTTTTTGTATTTTTTAAAAAGACTTTTTAATTCTTTTATGAATTTGATGGCATCTAGATGACTGGCAGAATTTGATTACCCCTTTAAAGATTTAAAATTAAGATTATATTTCTTCGTAAAACGATTAATCAAACCATTTGATTCTTTAAAATTATCAACAGCTAATTTTTCTGCCATTCGTTTGCCTATAATTTTTAAAATAGTTCTGTTTATAGGCAAACCTCTTGCTCTAAACTTGTAAAATGCATCATAAATAGCTTCAGAAAATTCATATTTAGAGGTATACCCAAGGGATTTGGTTGATTGTCCCAATATTGTTTTTGTGTTTTTTTAATTCTATGCAATGCTCCTTTAGAAATTTTATATTTTTCTATAAATTCTTTGTCTTTACATGAGTTATTTTTGAGTAATTCTGGAATTTTAATTTTGTCTTCACGAGTAATTTTTTCATGGACAAAAAATTATTATTTTTAAAAAGTGAAATTCCCCCCAAAGCGGAATTTTTAAAGCTAAAACTCCCAAATTTAAATTTGTTAATAGGCTTAAAAGTCGCCCTAAAGGGTTATCACCGTAAACATGTGTTTCATCATTTGGAGGATCCCCCAAAGCGGGGTTCTACTGTTTTTTTGATCTATCCTAAAAATTACCCCGAAAGTAATTTTTAGGATAGATCAAAATTTTTAACTCAATAAAAACATATATTGAAAAACAAAATTAATAATAATTTTAATAGAAATTTAAAAACATCACCAACATGTTTGCTTACTGGGTATGATTTTTATGATCCTTTAAATATAAAAAGAGAAATTAAGAAATGTTAGAAATTTCATATTCGAAAGATATCTGATAATAATTTAAAAATAGGCGATTTAGTATACATAAAAAATTTTTTAGCAAAAAAGTTTGATAAACAGTACAATGGTCCGTTCAAAATAAAAATAATAGGAAAAAAGAGAAATTGGTCAAAAATAGAGGAAAAATGAATTAGTTTCATGTGCTATCTTTAAAATTTTGAGATAAGGTATAATCTAGTATTATTACCACAATTTAAAATATAATTTTCATTATTATAAATTTTTTAAAAAAAATTTAATTTTCACTTTTAAAATATAAAATAAATGTAATTTGTGAGGACAAGAGAATAATAATAGCGAAAAGTTTAATAAATGCAATTCAAAATATTTTAGTAATAAATTTAGGCTTTAAGAGGAACTCCGAGTATTCAGGTTTCAGGTTTAACAAAAGTATTATTGAATACTTCTTGAGATATAACCGACCCCTACCAACATACGCAAATGATAAACACAAGAAATTATATGGTGCCCGTTTGTCTACAAAAAGAATTACTTAATCATTTAACAGATCTTGAAAATGATAAAATTATTAGAAAAACAAATACATCTTTTTGTTTGCCTTCATTCGTTACAGCAAGAAAAATGAAAAATTAAGAATACTAATCGATTATAGAGGGCCAAAATAAAGCAGTTATAAAAAGCTGAGATCCATTACCTCTCATAGCAACTTATATATTCGACATTAATGGCTCGCTGCTTTTTTTAAAAAAAAATCATCTGATAAATGGTTTATCAAATCACTATGAAATATTCCAATGTAGAGAAAACGGGGTTATTTCTTTGAAAGATCCTACTCATCTTACACATGCCATTTAGGTTCACGAATGCTCCACGGACACTCAAATATGCTATTATAAAAATATTAAGTGACCTCAATTACATAAAGATATATCTTGATGATTTTATCACCATTCTCAAACTTTGGAAGATCATTATGAACATTTTATGTTTTTTTATATTTGAGAAAATTAAATCACACGGGATTTCAGTAAACTTAGATAAGTCGAATTTTGCATGTGAAGAAATTAAATATCTGTATTTATAATAAATAAAAGGCAAAAGTTAAATATACGGTCAGAGGGAAAATTATACGGTCGGAGGGAAATCAGCAATAATTAATATAAAAGAAAAAGTGAAAATTATAAGATCAGCGAGGAAAATTATAAGGGCGGAGGAGAATTATAAGGGCAATAAAAATTTATATTTTATACTTTTTTTAAACTGTAAAATTCATAAAGCGGATCAAAATATTCTTATAAAATTAGTTTTTTATAATGTGCCTTTGGGTGTGTTTTTTATAAGGTTCTTTTTAGGGTGGGGTTTAAATAAGATCCCCAAAAAATTAACAATTCATTTTTCCACCTTTTATTTTTCCCCTCCGCCTTTTATTTTAACAACACCCTTTAATTTTTCTATCCATTTTTAAATTAAAATTTTTGTCAATATTAAACTTTCATAAGTTATCTACAGCAAAATTCATACTAGAGTGGCTAAAATAAATTAACTCTACCTTATAAATATATACCTCTCTTTTATAAATAACCCTTATTAATTTTTTTCTGCCGACCATTTAATTTCCCCTCCGACCGTATTTTTAACTTTTGCCAAATAAAAAAAAAGCCAACACAATTGATATTTCCGATTTAAAGCTTCGAACACCTAAAACCAGAAAAAAATTAGATAAATTGATAAGCATATCCATTGTTTTAGACCCCGCCCTATCTATATATAAAACCCGCACAGGTTTACGATAAACTGAAGAAGAAAAACATAATATTTTCTCTTACATGAAACAAAAAGAAAATAATTAGCGGAATAATATCTGAAATAAAAAATGATTGTATTAGCTCATCGTAACTTGAAAGAATCCTCTGACTTGAAATGCGATGCATCTGATGTAAAGTTTCGGACCCATATTAACGCATAAAAAAGCTTTTTGGTATATTTAGCGA
Source organism: Dictyocoela muelleri (assembly GCA_016256075.1). Classification (NCBI taxonomy): domain Eukaryota; kingdom Fungi; phylum Microsporidia; genus Dictyocoela; species Dictyocoela muelleri. The sequence continues at coordinate 12,347 of SDVU01000116.1, read as the reverse complement.
ATTTTTTTTTCATAAATAGAATAAAAATTATACTACGTATGAGAAAAAGGCCTATCAATAGTGCTAACGTTACGAAATTTCAATCCCATAATCTACAATTCAAAAATAAATATTTTCTCTGACTACAAAAATAATGTTATTAATGGTGATTTAACAAACGTTTAACCAGATGGAAAATACTAATAAAAGACTTTAATTACGATTTCAGAGATTTTCAAAGTGAAAGTAACATAGAAGTTGATCTTTTATTAAGAAATATTAATTTAAATACAATAAAAACAAATTATTTACATACGAAAAGCAAAGAAGATTAAAATAAAGAACCAAATCAAGAACCAAATCAAGAACAAAATTAAGAATCAAATCAAGAATCAAATCAAGATTCAAATCAAGAACCAAATCAAGATTCAAATCAAGATTCAAATCAATAATCAAATCAAGATTCAAATCAAGATTCAAATCAAGATTCAAATCAAGAATCAAATCAAGATTCAAATCAAGATTCAAATCAAGATTCAAATCAAGATTCAAATCAAGATTCAAATCAAGATTCAAATCAAAATTAAATTCGAGATTCAAATCAAGATTCAAATCAAGATTCAAATCAAGATTCAAATCAAGATTCAAATCAAGATTCAAATCAAGATTCAATTCGATATTCAATTCAAGATTCAATTCAAGATTCATATCAAGATTAAGAAGCAAGGCTGTAAAACTACCCACATTTATGTGGGCAGTTTTACAGGCTTAAGAAAAAAAAATTAAATAATAAAATACTTATTCACGATTTTAATGATATTTCTACATAGTCGAATGATAGAATATTTATATCAATAAAGATACAAACTAGATTTTATTTATACCAGAATAAATTATCATAATAAATTCAGATTAAGTCCATTTACTTATCATGAAAGATTGGACGAACTTGATGCAAACTATAAAATATATTTTTTACATGCGATTTCATATGTTTATTACATCTATAATATGATTATAATTGAGATGATGTTTTAATATCGACAAATTTTTATAATTTGTGACTTTTGCAAAAATTGGTAATATTACACAAATTTAAATCTATTTAAGTTAAATAGTTTATTTATTCTAAAAAAATATATAGGGAGGTAAATAGACTTGATGCAAATATGGAGGTGTGGTAAATGTATTTGATCTAAGTCTCCTTGAAGTTATAAATTTTTAGTTAAAAATTATGAAAAAAAATATGTGATTAATTTATTTTCTTTTTTTAAAAAAATAATTTTATCATTCATGACCCCCTACCTTGGCTGTGGGCAGTTACAAAGCCTTGCACCAAGATTCATATCAAGATTCTATATTTAAAAATCACATCTCAATTTATAAAAAGTTCATGCAACTTCACGAAATTATTAGACACCCTGAATACCATACACCAAAAAAGACTTTATAAAACTACATACAGATCATAAAATATTAAAAAATGATTCGGAAAATATGTTTTAATTGTATTACTTTTAACCGAGAAAAAATTTTCACACAAAAATACTGTCATACCAATTGGACAAGTGAAATTACGAAGGTGGTAGAAACAGTTTGTGTTGACCTTAAGGGTCCAATAAAAACATCACACTTTCATATAAATGTATACTCCTCTATTTTCACATATTAGTAATGACAGATTGGTTAAACAGATACTCTGAAATAGAAATAATCTACATCACAGCTTCAAAAACTACCATATATGCACTGACTCAAAAATGGATCTCACAACACGGAAAACTATCAAATATTCTTACTGACAATGGAAGACTATTTGTATCAGTAAATTTTGAAAGATTCTGCCTTGGCAACAAAATAAACCATGTGCATTCTGTAATTTATAATCAAAATGGTAATTCATTAGTCAAAATAAGAAACCTTGAAGTTGGCTTAATGTAGCGAGTAAATATAGGAATAACTATGGCACAACTTGAGAAAGCTTTTGTACTGTTTAAAACTGTGTCAAAACATAATAATCAAACAATGCCTAGCCGAAATATTCTTAGACATACCAGTATTCGAAGAAAATTTTTTAATGAAAACAATTGATCCTGAGGCACTTAAATCATTAGTAAAGAGAGATATCTTTAAAAAATAACAGACGTCAAAACAAAAAAACTCATACATTTTTCGAAAGGCGAAAAACTTTTTATTACAATTCCAGCTCAGACATAGTGGATGCAAAATGGTTAGGAATTTCGAGGTGTTAGGATACTCAAAAAGCGAGAATAATGTTATCATGTAAAAATTTGCGAAAATCATTAAAATTCCGACTAAGCTAACACGTCCGTTTAGAGTAGGGAAAAAGTCTGTATGTACACAGCATACTTTTGATAAAATAATATCTAATATTAAAATCATCGATCCTTCCCAAACTCAAAAGCAGTCAAAAAAATCAAAAAAAATCAAATACTGTAGGAAAAATAGAAATTGATTAAAAAGCCATTTATTTCGTGTGAGTTTTCTCTACATGTATTTAAATAAATAAAAAATCAACAAATCGCGATCTCTATATATTTTAAAATTACTTTATCCGTACACACTAGGTAACGTCACTATCTTTGTTTTATTAACCAAATAATCTTTAATTATACTACCTCTAGTTTATTTTTGAATAATGATATTATTTGAACTGAACTCAAGTTCATAAATAGCTTTTTAAAAACCAATATCATTTTAAAAAAAATAAATAGACAAAATAATAAATTTCAAAAAATCGATACAACAATTATCAAAATAAACTGAAACAATAAATAAATCTGGATAAAAGGAAAATTGGCTGCTTTTGAGCAAATTAGCTGTTTTAAAAAAATAGTAAGGATTAAATAAAAAATTAAATAAAATTTAATAAAATAAAACTTAGTGAAAGGGACATGGTAAGAGTAAGAATATTGAAATTATCGAAACGCATTTATAGTCTAACAGATATCAGAGAAGCAGAGTTCTCTGAATCAGACATCTATAGATTAAGTAGTGACAATATAGAAGTGATTGAGTTTTTTGTAAAACACAAACTCATTCCGAATGAAAAATTATGTGTGTTGTGAGGAAATAAAAAGTCAGTTATGTTGAATATAAAAAAACTCAATTAAATAAGTTTTTTAAAAGCTATCCTGGAAAACTGTAAATCTAACATCAAATACTTTTGTATTTGTAGTCAAAATTACATTTTACAAGTTTATAGTTTCAGTGTAAAAATATATAAAGATAAAGAGATAGGGATTAATGCTAGAGAGTCGAGGATATATAAAAAGACTCTCCTGAATTTATTTAGTTCTTTTCGTGATATAATTGCAAATGAATTGATAAATATACAAGAACCAATTGGTGGTATATGTCTTAGTGGTAGAGAGCAATAATTAAAATTGATGAGTTTATTTTATTCAGAAGAAAATATAACAGGGGATGATGGATAATAATCAATAGTACATTAGTGGTATAGAAAGAGGTAACAAAAATTATTTTATGATTTCTGTTCCAAATAAGAACGCAACAACCATAAAAATAATTCTTGAAAGATTTATTGTATCTGGTTCTATTGTAACTACAGATGGTTGGCGAGCTTATGCTCGTACAATACCTAATATTCATTCAGATCCGAATGTTCTATGATAAATCGTTATTTTTTTTAAACTTGTATATTCACAGTATCTAAAATTGACACGTAAAATATTTGTATCATGCCTATTATACCCCCCAAAGTCATCATGCCTATTATATTCCCCCCAAAAAAAATCAATTAAATATACAATTATTTCTTCGATTGTTTTTATTATTAGATTAACCCCTTCAGCAGATGATGAGAGGCTTATAAAATTTGGTTCTCCAGCGGGTGCTTTAACCCGCTGGAGAACCAAATTTTCTTCATGTATATCGTCTAATTTACCATGAGAGAAATTGTGAGGGAATTCTTTATACATGTCTATCAATAAGTACAAGAAGACTTATGATAGATATGCATGAATAGAACCAGCAGAAGGTGTTTGAAATAAAAAAATACGTACAAATAAGAAAAGAAACCTTTTTGACGTTTTTAAATAAATTTTTAGATTTTTTTTATTTTTTTAAAATTTTTAATATCATGCCTATTATATCCCCCGGGGGATATAATAGGCATGATCCAAAGGTTCTTCATTTTATTATTATTAACTTATGTTCAATATATATAAACAATATGTCAGTCGTGCTAGGTTTCTTTTAAAAGTCTCACAAACTAATTCGAGCATATGAGAAATGCAAGTAATGTGCTTTGCGGACGAGATTATATTTTTAACAACTTTCCTGCTTTTAATGCATAGGATGGCATGTCGGATAAAACTATTTTCATTTTTGATTTGAGTATGTTATCGTCAGATAAAGAATTAGTTTTCCAAGTACTTCTTCAAGAATATGATCGACATTGGTTTTACTAACTCGACCATTTTTATAAGCATTAGATTATTTGTCTTTGCTCTCCGACCAAAGAAAAACATGTATATTTAACAAATATCGACCTTTGATGTATGTAGTTTCATCAAAAATAAATAATAATTTTGATTATTAAATTTAGATAACATATCACCGAATTTATCCACGTTTTATCGTATGTCCTCAATTCTTCTCCTGAGACGAGAAGGGTCAATTTCGTACTTAAAGATTACAACTCCTATGGTTAAATAAAATCATGATAAAATCGAAAAATTCTCTAAAAAGATCAAAAGATATTATTTTTTAAAATAGATATAGTTATACTATGCATAAAAATATAAAAATAGGATTGTATTGAGATGTAGAAATCGAAGTTGCAAAGATGTGTGGAAATGAGTGCCACATTCCCACATAATGAAATTGATGATAAAATTGATCAAAAACTTAACAAGAAAGTTGACAGTTTCATGTGTTAAAAAATGATGGAAAAACTATAAAGGGAAACGATATCATATCCATGCATTCGCGAAAACGACAGAAGGACAATGATTTACTCTGGGATTATTTAAATAAACATAAATTAGGAGAATCTCTATTTTTATTTTATTGTAAATTTAATCGCGTTCCTCGAGAACACGACATCGTGAGCTCACGGAAGAATTTTGAGGAGTTCATTATAGAAGAAGATAAAGAATAAATGACAACAAAACGCATGAATAACACGAAAGAAGCCATATTTGAATATACATCACCGACTACTGGATTGAGATTGCAGCATAAGATCCTGATTTTGACAAACATCTCGGAACAGGACATAATGAAGTGGGAGAAAAACTTTGAGAGTTCGCTAGTGTATGCACCTGGCAAGAAACCGATAATAGAAGTTCTAACGCAAATGATAAGTTTTGATATACACTCTAGGATCAGTAAAATATCAAGCTCACAAGAAATTCTGATTTAATTAGTTACTCTTAAGTATAACCCTATGAAATCATTACACTATTATTAGAAAATATCTAACATACGTCCACGTGATTTACTAAAAATAAGATCATTGTTAAAAAGATTACAGAAAAATGTCAAAAATTAGGGATTTCTTCAGACTGGTCTGATAGTTCGATTAATGAAAAGATCGAAGAAGCATTTTACGTCAATTTAGAAAGCAGCATAAAGATGTAAATTACGAAGCTTGGAAAGAAAAAATTTGCGAGAAATTTGTGAGACTTTTGAGAATATGGAAAACATGATAATCGAAGAAATTTATAAACAAAGGCTAAAAAGAAGTAATAAATTATCAAAAAAACGTAACAATTCGTGAAATAAATTATAATATAATTCAAGATCAATCACACATAACACGAATAATACTGTGACTTCCATAAGTCATAATCTCACAACAATGAAGAATGCAGGATGCAAAGACAAAATCTTTCAAGTGATGTTTCAAATCAGAAGTCAAAGGGATAAACAATGTGAGAACGGTTGTTCACCCCAAGACAATTGAATTCAAAAAATGTATTTAATGAAGATTCCTAGAAAGCGCTCATTGATACCCGGGCAACATACAACTTCTTCTCAGAGGAAGTTTCAAATAAAATCCAAGTTCCAATAGTTGCCTTATCATCACCTGTGTATGTTGAGACTGCCTCTGGTAATATTATCACATGCGAAAATACAAAAATTAAGTCTTCAAGCTTTGTGAAGACGAAAACATTTCATACAAATCTGTTTTTTATGTTTTCAAGTCTAAGGATCACTGGATTATTCTAGGAAGGCAATTATTATAGAGAACGAAGCAATCATAAACATAAAAGAGATTTTTTTTATCTCTTGATAATCGAGAATATGAGATTGGCATAAATACCTGTATAACTGACCTCAACGACTTGTTATTTTAACAAAAATCAAAAATTTTCACAGCAGAGAGAATCAATTTAACAAATAAAAAACTTATACCTCGTATGCAAATAAAGAAGCCTGAACTTGGACACATAGAAGGTTACTGAGCACAGGATTAGCGCGGAAGAGAATTTTCACCGAAATTTAAAGAATATGGTGCCGGAACCTGAGTAAATCTTATGTTCCCTCAAATAAAATTCAAGGATGTTCAAGTCCTTGCAACGTAATTTAAATTTATTAAATTGTATTGAACTATTTTTATTCAACATGGGTTTTCAATGTCATTTTCTTTTATGGCTTTAATTGATATATTAAAATATTTAATTAAATATTTTAAATTACCAATTCCATATTACACTACTACTGTTATATGTCAGGATACGACATACTCACCTCTCATAAAGGACGAACATTTTTTATGTTTAACTAAAAGTCCTTCTTTTCATCACCTAATTTTGATCTATTGCCGTCACATGATACCTTTTTCACTATGTAAGGTCTAAAAAATCTATCTTGTAGTTTTCGATTTCTGGTAGATTTTCCGAAAACTTTAGTTCCTGGATTGTAAATGAAGTCAGTTCGTTTCTTATTTTTATTTACTGAATTTTTGAGTGATGAAGATATCGAGTTTTCTATTATTTTACTCAGACAATCAAATCTTTGTTCTCGTGAATCAATTGTAGTTTTTTTATATATGACTTCATATGGTGAATATTTCATGATCGTATGCGGGGTCATATTCAAGTTTCTCTCGGTCCTTACTATTATTTCATTTAATGATAAGCTATTTTTCAGCATTCTAAAGATTGATGTAATTGTGCAATTTACTCTTTCGGCCATTCCGTTGCCTTCTGGATTACTAGAAGTAGTAAATATATGCTTTTTCCATGTTTCTTACATTCTTCTTGAAATTTTTCGGAGGTAAACTGTCTGCCTCTACCAGTCAGAAGTGTTTTTGGTGCTCAAAATTTTTGAATCCATGTTTTTTTAAATTTTATCAATATGAGTTTGATCTAAGGTCGTAAACTGGTGTGAGTTTTACAAATAGGCTACACCTATCTATTATTACTAGAATGTATATTGATGAGTCCTTAATCATTGCAATATCTTCAAAATTTATTGGGCTAAGAATATCAGCAGAAACATCACTTAAAGGTTTATTTGTAAAAAGATAACCTTGTATTTTTCCTTTTTTTAATCTGAAATTTTTATTTCTTCGATATGGTAAGCTTTTCGAAATTATTGAATGTATATATTTTTTTAAATTTTCTATCTTGTAATATCTTTTAAGAGTATATATAATTTTGTCTGGCCCGGATGACCAAGGAATTCGTGAGTGTTTTGAATAAATTTAGATATTTTATCGGGATTTAATTTATTTTTTTTCTTTTAATTCATTCGGAATATTGGCATTATAGTTATTTAATAGATTTATTTTTGAAAATGGGTCGTTAGGGTAGATAGTTTTTACTGCATTTAACCTTGATATAAAGTCCGCTCATTTATTTGAAATACCTTTTAGAAAATTTATTTCATATGTAAACTCACTCACTAACATCAACCATCGGTTAGCTCGTTTATTAAAAGAATAATTTAAAGACATCGCGTTTTTTCTATCTGTAAATACTAATATTTTGTGACCTAAAATACATGACCGAAATTTTAAAAGGCTTTTAACTATCGAAAATAGTTCTTTTTCAGAAATACTATAATTCGATTCAGTGTTATTGAATTTATAACTATAAATTCCTATGATTGATTTATCCTGAATTAAAATGCTACCTAAAGATTGTTCTGTTGCGTCACAATAAACTTTAAAATCTTTATTTGGGTTAATGTGTGCCATTTTAGGTGCATGTTGAATATCTTTGAAATTTTTTTTAATAATTTTTTATCATTTTCGTTCCATTTTATTTTTTCATCTTTTAATTTGTTCGTAATCTGTATCATTTGTGAACTTAGATTTGGCAAAAATGTTCAAACCAGTTAATTGTACCTAAAAGTTTTTGAAGTCTTTTTTTGGTGTTGGGGAATTTGTTTATTTCAATTTACATATTTTATCTTTAGAAGGTGATATACCTTGTGGAGTAATAACTCTTCCCAGATAGACGATTTTTTCACAGAATTTATATTTCTCTTTATTAATTGTCAATCCTTTTTTATCAGTTTTTTATCACCATTTTAACATGATTTTCATAATGCTAAAGGTTATTAATAAAAATTAATATATCATCAAGGAACACTTTAAAAAAGTTAAATTCTTCAAAAATATTATTCATAACCCGCTGAAATGTTTTGGGAACATTCGAAAGGCCAAAAAGCATTCTTGTATATTCGTAATGACCTCCCATAATGTTAAGGCTGTTTTCTCAATATCAGGATTGTGAACTGCAACTTTATGATATCCATGGTTCAAATCAATAGTTGAATAGTAAGATGCACCATATAAACCTCTTAATAACTCATCTACGCTCGGATTTGGAAATGGATCAGTTTTAGTGATTTTATTTAAATCTCTATAATCTACAACAATTCTAATTTCTTTATTCTTTTTCAGTATTGGAAAAGCAGTAGATGAGTATAAAGATTTACTATTTCTTATAATGCCATCTTTTTTTCAATCGAAAAATTTCTTTACGTGTAGCTTCGATCAGTTTATTAGGAACCATAAATCCCTTTTTGAAATAACTTTATCTGAATTTAACCTTATCTCATGTTTAACACGTATCATTTTGCCTATTTTAATTGATGTTTGACACAATTTTAAACATTCTTTTCTTATTCGGGTCATATCATCTTTAATATTATTTACAAGAATAGAATCATATATTTTTTTATCTGAAAAGGAATCATTGTTATTTTTATTACGCATTTCTATTAAATTTTGATCAATATCTATGATTCTATCTTTGAAATTCTGGATTACTTCATTATTTTCAAGAAAGTCACTTCCTAGTATCATATCGTTAGGAAGATTTGACATTATTAAAATGTTTGATTTGAAAGCAACATTGGGTATTGAAATTATTTTTATTTCAGTTTTAATTTTTCTTTAATATTACATTTAGATCCGTTTGCAGATACAACTTTGTTAATTTCATCTGTATTTGTATAATTAATATTTAAATCGTTAACCAAAGCTTTTTTGATTAATGATACTTCACTACCGGAATCCAATAATGCATCCATGTCAATATTTTTCATCCTAACTTTTATATAAGTATAAAATGTTGACTTAGGTATTATTATTGCGTTATTTTCTGATCTTTTGCTATTTTCAGGATAATTGTCATTTTTGGAGATACGATCTCTCTTTTTTTGAATATAGCACTCATGATTTCCATGCGTGTTGGTTTTGTGCAAATTACACCATCTTAAATTTTAAAATTTATTCTCTTTTTGTGTCATTTTATTATCAGTAATATTTGAAATATGAATTATTGTGTCGTCTCGACCTTTTTGAAGATTCTTATTGTAAATACTTTCTGTAAACATTTTTGATCTGACTATATCTTCTATATGTTTTAATTCTCGAATAGCTTCTTCAACTGTTTTTAATCTTTTTTCGGTACTACTACCTTCCTATGGCCCAAAATTTTGGATCTATCCCTTTTATTTCCCCCATAGAGAAATAAAAGGTAATAATAATTACCCATATGAACTTTAATACTTTAATGCAATATTGCGAAGACAATGATGCAATGATCGTATACTTAAGGTCTAGGGGATTATTACGTCAAATGATGTACTGTGAAAAGTGCAATCTAAGCCTCCGATTTACAAAATACAAAAGAAATGCAGATGGCCAAGCATTTGTCTGTCAGCGGGTGAGTTGCTACAATTTTAAAAAATACATAAATATACGTAGGTATTCATTCTTCGAATATTATGTGAATCCTATTTCTGATGTTATTTTGGTTCTTTATTACTTTTTTACAGAAAAAAATCAAATTGATTTATCAAGAGATTTTGGATTGCACAAAAACTTCATGACAAAGATTTACAATAGTGCCTTCAAAAAATTGATAATTTTCTACAAAAAAGGCCTGTATTACTTGGGGGAAACGGAATAATATGCCAGGTGGAAGAATCAATGATCCACTATAAACAAAAATATCATCAAGGTAGAATTCCTCAAATTAATAGATGGGTCTTTGGAATAGCAGACACCTCAAGTCGTCCAGCAAAGTTTTATGCCGAAGAGTTTTAAATCGTAAAGGCGAAACTCTATTGCCGATTATTGAAAGAGTCTGCAGAAAAGGAACAATCATATTCTCTGACGAATGGCCGGCATACAAAAATATAAATTTAAGATTTGAACACACTACAGTCAACCACATCTTAAATTTTGTTAACCCCGAAAACGGAACACATACACAAAATATAGAATCGCTGTTGAATAGACTAAAAACGAAGATAAAAAAAAATGATGGGGGTTTCCAGGCGCAATTTACAATTATACATAAATTTTTGGATGTATAAATCCAAATTTAACGGAGATAACTTTGAAGACTTTCTTACTTTATTTATTTTATAAAGGCTATTAACAAAATAATATTTATTTTTGATTTGTAATCTATTTATATATTTGATTTTTTTATAATAAATAATGTTATTTTGAGATGGGGGAAATAAAAGGGAATAAATCCCAATTGGGGGAAATAAAAGGGAAAGATCTAAAAATTTTTTAAGGAGAAGTCATTGTAAATATGTTACTAAGAGTGAAATTTCGCGATAAACACGAATAGGAATGTATTTTAAGTATTCTCATTTTTATATATAATATTTATATATATAGCGAAGGTAAATATAGGAATATTATATATAAAAATGTAAATACTTAAAAATACATTCATATTTGTCTTTAACACGCAATTTTACTCTTAGTAACATATTTACATTGACTTCTTCTTAAAAAAATTTTGGGTCATAGGAAGTGTTTATAATTCAACATCTATTAAAAAAAATATGAAAAATAAAAATAATTATTTATTAAAAATAATTGAAGAAAGTCGGCTAATTCTATATATTAATATAATTCCAGAAGAACATAAACACATTTAAATGATCATCAATAGAATCAATTTTTATACCATAGGACAGATGTTTGATTTTTTTTCAGGTGTGTCCAAAAATTTTCAATCTTTTGAGTATTCACTTTAGTTATAGGGTCCACAAAATTTTTTTTATTGCAAACTGTGTTGTAGTAATAATCCCTATCTTTTAAAGAATTATAAGCTGGCCACATATCTGATATTACATGTGATTTTCTTTCAATTTTTTTTCAATTATAGGTAATAAGGTTTTGGCGTCCCTCTTCATAACATTTTCCAAATAACACAGGTTAGATTTCACTTCAATTATTTCAAATATCCAAATCGCTTCTCCCAGTCGCTCCTTCCCATATTTCATTTTAGTCCAATGACTTTCATCAATCTGAACTTCTTTAAATGGTCCTCCTATTTTGATAGGAATTTGTTTTAACAAAACATTTGATTTTTTTTCTCATGAATTTTAATAAGGTAATATATCCATTCATTGATAATTCACAATTCATCAAGATATGCTTTATAAAGAAGTGTATGCGTAGGAAAAAATAATATGCAAATATTAAGATGTTTTTTATATCAAATTTCAAATTATTATTATTCAGAATCTGTCAGAATACTACATCATTTCTTGCAATAATTACAATACCAGATCAGCCCTAATCTTTCAGATGACCTCTTGTTTTCTGACATCTTTCGCCTGCATACAAGGCATTTTATTGTATTAGGTATAATACCCATATCTTTCAATAATCTTACTATTTTTTTATTATTGTTCACTAATTCATAAGATTCTATATATTTCATTTTATTTATTTGATGTAAAAGCACAGAGGTAAAAAAAAAATTTTAAATAGATGTTGAATTATAAACACTTCCTATGACCTATTTTTTTAAGGAGAAGTCAATGTAAATATGTTACTAAGAGTGAAATTGCGTGTTAAAAACGAATATGAATGTATTTTTAAGTAT